>JBBPBX010040535.1:0-19594 GCA_038048925.1 Garcialebias charrua
TAATTCACATGGTTAATTTTCTCTGGAAGAGATGCGTTTACCGGCTGTCGAGTAATTTACCATAAGGTACCTTAACGTTCCAGCGTCGGACGAATCACTGCTCAGTCCTTAAAGGTATTGTGACATCATGTTGGAAATTTGCATATTTGTCACAACATATATATCTTATATCATTCAGCTCTGTTCGTTTTTGCATAATAAATTATAAATATATTAAAATTTCATTCCAAGTTATGGTAATTTTTTTATCTGGGACACGCCCCTAAAAATCTGCGCATTTCCGCAAAACGTCATTGTGACGTGACAACGGGCAGAAGGCAGAGCCTTGCCCGTTTGTCTGGTGTGTTAACTGCTTTCCATACAGATTCATTTCCTGAAAGATGGCCTCTTTTATTTGTGTAACTTGAAAAATGCCGTCACGTTGTAGCGCATTTGGGTGTTGTAATATCGCTAGTGAACAAGTGAGCATTCACAAATTTCCAAAAGATCAGAAACTTCGACAAGAATGGACAAGACAAGTGCAGAGAACGAGGGACCGGTGGGTTCCTACTAAAGAGTCGTATGTCTGCAGCGACCATTTTACTGCCAATTGTTTTCAGGAAACACCTGGTATAAAAGAATCTTTAGGATTACCAGTAAGATGGAGAAGACTTTTAAAACTGGATGCTATTCCTACTATTTTTAAAAGAAAATCTACAGAAGAAAGTCCCACAGCTACCACATCAAAACTACGCAGGGAAGCTACCGTCGGAAAATTGTCCCGGAAAAGAGTAAGTCTTTGTGTAAACATAATCGGAGGTGTGTAGTGTTTTAGATTATAAACTATATATTTTACGTGAGTTCATGTTGTTTTACTTTATACACTGTGAGTGTATAAAGCCAATTATCACGGCAGATTCTTTATGTTCGCTGCAAACAAACTAGCCGACAGAATTAATCAGTAGCACACACACTTTTCTAATAATGTATTTTTAAATTATGTCTGCACGATCAAGTAACATCAGTAAGTTTATTTATTCAGGGAGGGTTTATTAATGAGAGTTTTGGATGATTTACTGTCTTAAAATGATAGATCTCAAACGCGATCGGGACTCTGTTAGCTTAGCCCAAGAACAAAGAAGCCACATCACGAAGCTAACCCCACTTAGCTGTTTATGAAATAAACCGTGTCTAAATCACTTTTCCATTGATCGAGTGTCCAAAAACTGTATTCGATGCATAATAACCCTTTGATTGCTTTAATACATTCAAGTACTAACAATAAGTTGTTTTTGTTCGCTGCTAAAAAAAAATAGCCGAAATAACATGAGTTGCACACACATGTTGCTATTTATGTATTTTTAAATTATGTCTGCGCGATCAAGTAACATCAGTAAGTTTTTTTATTCAGGGAGGGTTTATTAATGAGAGTTTTGGATGATTTACTGTCTTAAAATGATAGATCTCAAACGCGATCGGGCCTCTGTTAGCTTAGCCCAAGAACAAAGAAGCCACATCACGAAGCTAACCCCACTTAGCTACTGTTTATGAAATAAACCGTGTCTAAATCACTTTTCCATTGATCGAGTGTCCAATAACTGTATTTGATGAATAATAACCCTTCGATTGCTTTAATACATTCAAGTACTAACAATAAGTTGTTTTTGTTCGCTGCTAAAAAATAGCCGAAATAACATGAGTTGCACACACACGTTGCTATTTATGTATTTTTAAATTATGTCTGCGCGATGAAGTAACATCAGGAAGTTTATTTATTCAGGGAGGGTTTATTAATGAGAGTTTTGGATGATTTACTGTTTTAAAATGATAGATCTCAAACGCAATCGGACATGCTCCGCCATTATTATTTACATGCGCGTTGGAGCGTGCCTTCCCGTTGTCACGTCACGATGACGTTTTGCGGAAATGCGCAGATTTTTAGGGGCGTGTCCCAGAGAAAAAACTACCATAACTTGGAATGAAATTTTAATATATTTATAATTTATTTTGCAAAAACGAACAGAGCTGAATGATATAAGATATATGTTGTGACAAATATGCAAATTTCCAACATGATGTCACAATACCTTTAAGTACTGTGCAGGGTAGTTGACAGAATCAGGTGCAGGTGTGGAACAGTGGCTTGACTGAATCATTGTCGGTTGTGGGTAAAGTGATTATTACAGGCAAACTTAGGAATCCCACAACCTGTGAATCTCACCTTCCTGGAAGCTGGAATCTTACGTTCCTCTCCAAGCTTGAACACCTACAACCAGAGCAAGCCTCCTGTTTACCATCTTCATTCTGCTTCATGATCCTTACCCATTTTCTCTCAAGTCCAAACCTGTTGTAAGTAAACGTTGTTCCTGACCTTCAGTCTCTTGAGTCTTGATGGGTTTCAGGTAATCACACTCTGAGAAAGCTAACAATACAAACATGATTTTACAGTAATTCCTATCGTCTTTTTAATCTAAAACACATAAAAATGAGAAACCGAGGCACAAAAGCAAAAACTATGACATACTTATGTTCTAAATGTGAGAAAAAAGTCAATTAGGTTTTCATTTTGGAAGCTATAATTTAAGCATCCTAATTTGTAATACTCCACACTTATTAGGTGGTGTCTCAGGCATTACGGGCTCAAGTAATTAACTTGAGCCACCCAAGGGTAAAGGTGTTCACGGTGCGTCTGAAGCCTGAGCCAGTCGAACCGGGCCTAATAATGAAATCGGATACAGTCCCTGTGGTGGGTTCTCATGCTTCTCAGCCCGATCAGGACTTCTGTGGAGAGCCTGGTTTCAGGATTAAAAAATGCTGCATTAAAAAACAGTAAGACGTTTAATGATGCTTTCAGCACAGCTTCATAAAGTAAGAATTTTAATTAAAAACATGTAAATATATAGACAAGTCTTGTTTTTTCCCCTCCTTCAGCGTAATTTTAAAATAATTATTTTCGCACAAAGAGCTCAGAGCATTAAATGTTTGCAAATGGACTTTCCTGTTGTGTCAAAAAGAACATGCTTCTCAAAATGAGTTGCTCCTGACTTGATAATTGAAGACATAATGAGAGAGGAGAAAACAGAGCACCGAGGAGAGGACACACAAAAAAACCAAGTGTGTGTTTAAGTGTGTGCCCCATATTTTTTTGTCATCGCCTCAGGGTGTTGAGCGCATTCACCCCAGCACTGCAACCTACTTTCTACACCCGCCTTAGAAAACAAAAAAAAGAGGCCCAAACTGTGTCCAGAGCTCAGCTCAGACGCGTCTGAAAACAGTTTGAATACTTTAAATGTGCTTACAGTGTTCTGATATCAGCTGTGAGTGCATGAATTTAATGCATTTCCTGTGAAAATGCAATGTGAATGCTTATCACTGAAGAACTTGCTGAAAAACAGCTGAAATTAGCTAAAAACATGCTGAAATAGCTGTAATGGAAGAACAAGCCTAAGTTAGGAGAAGAAAGCAGAAATAACACATATTTGCTGAATTAGGTTTCAAAAACCAGAAATGAGAACAAATTAGTCAAGTAGATTTAAAAAAAAGCTGAATTTAGCAACAACAACAAAAGAAAAGGCTGAAAAGGCAGAAAGAAGCTTAGAAAAAGTGGAAGGAGCTGAAATGAGCTAAATTGTGGAATTGGTTGAGAAAGCGAAATTTAGAACAAAAACAGCTAAATAGTAGCTGCAATAGCAGAAAAAAAATGAAAGGAGAATAACAAGCTGAAGTTAGCAGAAATAAAGTCAAAGTCAAAAGTCAAAGTCAACTTTATTGTCAGATCTGCAATATGTACTGTACAGGACATACACAGGACCGAAATTGCGTTTCTCTCAGTCCCTCGGTGCAACAGTAAACATCTAAACATTGAAACACTGAAACATATAATAATAGACATAAGCATAAAATAGTAAAACTAACACTGTCCTGAGTTTTTTTGCATAGTGGTATAAGAGTATGAAAATTTACACCAACTCTAAAACTAAAACATTAAACATTTAATGAACATAATACTGGCCTGAGTTTTTGCATACTAGTATAAAAAAAGAGTATAAAAAGTATAACTAAAATAAACTAAAGGTTTCTAGCATTGACATTTGCAAAGTGGCAAAGCAGCGTATGAGTTAATGTACACAGTATATGTATGAGGTAGTAGTTGATGTTGTTATAGAGGCAAAAAGTGGCATATGCAGTAAGGCACATTGGGCATCCCTAAATAAGACCGTTCAGAGCACACTGTATATGTACCAGCAGTGGTGTAGATATTAGAGTAGTGTAAATGTAAACAGTAGTAATTACATGTAAGCAGTAGTAATAAAAGTAAACAGTATTAATAAATGTAAACAGAGAATGTAAACAGTATTATGATTATAGGCAGTGATGTAATACAAACATTAGTGCAAGTATGAGAAGTAGTGCAAACTGTATGAGCACATGACCGAGAGTTTAGTGAATAACCCGTTTGATGACACAGAGTCCAGTGTTAAAATCTTTGTGTTGTGTGGTAATGTGTGAGAAAGTTTTAGTGTTAAGGCAGTTCAAATGGGAGGGGGGCAGAGCAGGCAGAGTGTTTAGCATCCTGACTGCCTGATGAACAGAGCTGTCTCTCAGTCTGCTGGTTCGAGCCTGGAGACTCCTCAGTCTCCTCCCTGATGGCAGCAGTCTGAAGCAGCTGTGTAGTGGGTGTGTGGGATCACCTGCCATGCAGTGGGCTTTCCGAGTGAGGCGTTTGCTGTGTAAGTCCTGCAGTGAGGTACTGGTAATTACTGGTACTGTAATTAGTCTGAAAGCAACAGAAATTATACAGTATGAGAAATTTGAATGTATCTGAAAACAGCTGAAATAAACTAAGAAAATGCTAAAAAATGTAGCTGAAATTGTAGATAAAGCTTAAATCAGCAGAAGAAAGTAGAAAGAACACGTTTGCTGAAAGAAGCATAAAAAGTGGAAATTACCAGAAAAATATCAACAAACAGCTGAAAAGCATCTAAAAATGCAGAAAGAAGCTGAAACTAAAAAAAAGAAGTGCAGAGCATATTTGTGCTCAGTTAGGCTGAAAATAGTTTAAAATGAATGCAAAAAATGTGGAATTAGCTGGAAAAACTTTAAATTAACATAAAAACAGCTATATAGTAACTAAAAGAGTAGGAAATGCTGAAACTTGCAGAAAGAAGTTTGAAGAAGCACAAAATGTAGTTAGCAGAAATAATCTGAAATGAGCACAAAACAGCTGAAAAACAGCTGAAATTAGCTAAAAGTAGCTGAATTTTTATTTTATTTTATTTATTTTTTTGCACAAGGAAACAAAGAAAATGTGAAAGGAGAAGTAAAATGTTGTAAACAGATCTAAAGATTTGAAGGATGTAAATGAGCTCAATTAATTTTCTATAAAAAAAATAAAAGCTGCAGAAAAGGCTAAATATTTCAAAAAGCTAAAGTTGCACTAATACCAAAAATCATTGCAGGATTGTCCTGAATGAGCTGAATGTTTTGATTTATGATTTGTTGAAATATCTTGAAAACTGGGGGGACGAGAATTACGCCGAAAAACTAAGTAAAATGGATCACGTTAATGTGAATGCTTCATAAACATTCAAACAATGAAACACGATGAGGGACACAGATGAACAATTCATGAAGCGAGGCACAGCCGAAAGTCATTAAACAACCTTTTATTGACATTAAGATGAATTATTTCATGTTGTTTTTTGAATGTTTTACCAGCTCAGCTTGTGACATACAGCATAAATATATATCCAATACAATTATTTAGCTCATGATCATCTTTTCCTCCCGCTTTCTTGAAGATGAACCTCTTCCTGCATGTGCACTATAAATGAAATTGAACAAGGCACAGCATTAGGATGCAAATTAAAGCGTTCAGCTCCTGAGAGGAGGCGGCAAACCAAAAGGCATTTAGCAGTTGAGGTTTTGCTCGACTGCCTTCATGAAGAGCTACTGTATGTTCGAGGACGGATGTCAACATTTTGATTAAACTTAGTTTTTAAATGAGGACGTTTCCAATAAATATTGACTCACTAATATGTGTCTTTGCTCCACGAGCTGCTAAATTTAATTCCCCTGCAGATATTGATTCCTCCTGCTGTAAAAGCTTTTTGGCTGTGTTTTGAACAAGACAGCTTGTTTCCCGGCAGGATTTTAAAGTATTCAGGTCAGGCACACAGTTAAGATGTATTATATTCCTCTATTGCAAACCAAAAAATAAAATCATGTCTGGACTCAAAGTGATTGGTAAAGTTCTTTAGAATGAAATTAAGCTAGACAAGTATTCATTTAGTTTTTTTAATCTATTTAAAGTTTAGATAGTTAAATGCATTTGTAAAAAGTGTAAAAACTATATTAAGATTTTCAGTCAGGTCATCTGGATGGTTTCTTTTGTTGCTGAGACATTTCATCCTTCATCCGAAGGACTTCTTCAGTCTGAGGAGCCCACCCGACCAAACTGAATTCCACAAACAGTTCACTAGAGAGGAATAAACCAGTTTGAGGGTGATAAGATGACCTCTATGGCCCACCCTCTCCCCCGTCTGCTCCTATGAGGCAGCCAAAGCCAAAGTGGTTCAAAACATCAAAGTGCATGCTCAACGATCCAAGTAAAAAAAATCCAACAATGTTCAGTCAGGTCATCTGGACGGTTAATTTTATGTTGTTGAGACAGTTCATCCTTCATCCAAAGGACTTCATCATTCTGAGGAGCCACAAACAAACTCGGTCCCACAAGCAGCACACTCCCACAGTGAACCAACCAGTTTGCTGGTTGATAAGATGGTTTCTGGGATCCGCCCTCTCCCCCATCAACTCCTCTGAGGCAGCCATAGCAAATGTGGTTCAAAACATCAAAGTCCATGCACAATAATCCAGGTAAAAAAAAAAAGCAAACAAAGTTCAGTCAGATAATCTGGACAGTTTCTTTATTTGTTGTTGAGACGTTTCATCCATCATCCAAAAGGACTTCATCAATCTGAGGAGCCATAAACAAGGGTAGGGTTAGGGTTAGGGTTATCACCAGCAAACTGGTTGTTCACTATGGGAGTGGACTGAGTTTGTTGTGGCTCCTTGGACTGAAGAAGTCCTTTTGGATGAATGACGAACCGTCTCAAAAAAAAAAAGAAAAAAAAAAAAGAAACCATCTAGATGACCCGAGTAAACTTTGTTGGGTGTGACTTTTGTTTTATTTTAAACACAGGTTGGCATTTCTGAAATAACAGAGCTGCTGAAGTAAATCTGAAATACAGGAGTTTAAAAAAAAATAAAAATCTCAGCAGATAATTCTTGTCAAGTTTAAAATTTAAATCTCTGACATGCACATGAACAAATATTCTTGGTAAACCAATTAAAATTATGCATGAGGCTGATTAGATTTTCAATGGCAAACGTAGATGATAAACTTTAGAAGTGATGACTAATTGTTAATGATTCATGGAAATACCAGTTTATTATGCTGTTAAGGCAACGTCACACAGAACATTTCCTGAGTACCGTGGATGGAGCGTTAATGTAGTATCTGTCAACACTGCACAGAAAAAAAACTTGCAGTTGCATTGAAAGACCATCACTGGATCGCACCCCCCCCCCCCTACCCACTCCCATCCATTCGTTCATTATCTTTATCCTCTTCTTCTTTCCAGGTTTCATGGAGCTGCTGCATGTCTCCAAGCAGTCACCGTGCAAGAGTCGGGGGGACATACACCCTGGATTGGTCGCAGTTCCATCACAAGAAGCCATTAGACAAAACAGAAACAAATCAGCCCAATAAATCATCCGACCGATCAATCAGATTACCTCTAATTAATAATCTCTATCCGTTGATATCCAATCAATTGATTTAGTAGATTACCATATTTTAATGATGATGTATAAAGCTCATAATAATGCACTACCCTTAAATATTCAGACACATTTTGTTAAAAGATCAAGCTGTTACAATCTAAAGAGGACTGATGTATTTGTAAAGACACAATACAGAACTAGCTTGAAGGGACGGTCTACCTCAGTCCAGGGAGTTGGATTGTGGAATGACTTAGAGTGGGATATAAAAAAAGCAATGTCAATGTTTGTGTTTAAAAAAAATGATAGAGTGAATTGTTGAAGAAATATGTATGAAGTAGTTCAATGTGTAATATCTTGAAATTTGAAAATTGAGATGAGTTATTCATTTTTTTTCATTATTACTTATATATAATTATTGTTTGAAATGATTTTTTTTTAAAGGGGCAGACATAATAAGATATTTTCTTCTTCTGCCACCTTTCATTTTATATTTTCTTTTTTATACAAGAAACAAGTGTTTGTGTGTGTTCTTTTTTATAAAATGAGTAAATAAATAAATGAAATAAGAAAAAATCTGATCTGAACCAGAGTGGTGTTCTGTTATTGGACTTCTGTGCTCGTCATGGATTGTCCATAACGAACACCATGTTTAAGCATAAGGGTGTCCATATGTGCTCTTGGCACCAGGACACCCTAGGTCGCAGTTCGATGATCGACTTTGTTGTCGTCTCATCTGATCTGCGGCCGCATGTCTTGGACACTCGGGTGAGGAGAGGGGCGGAGCTGTCTACTGACCACTACCTGGTGGTGAGTTGGCTCCGATGGTGGGGGAGGATGCCGGTCAGACCTGGCAGACCCAAACGTATCGTGAGGGTCTGCTGGGAACGTCTGGCAGAGTCTCCCGTAAGACGGAGCTTTAACTCCCACCTCCGGGAGAGCTTTGAACACGTTCCGAGGGAGGCGGGGGACATGGAGTCCGAGTGGGCCGTGTTCCGCGCCTCTATTGTCGAGGCAGCTTATCGGAGCTGTGGCCGCAAGGTTGTTGGTGCCTGTCGAGGTGGCAACCCTCGAACCCGGTGGTGGACACCGGCAGTGAGGGATGCTGTCAGGCTGAAGAAGGAGTCCTATTGGGCCTTTTTGGCTTGTGGGACCCCGGAAGCAGCTGATAGGTACCGGCAGTCCAAGCGGCATGCGGCTCGGGTGGTTGCTGAGGCAAAAACTCGGGCGTGGGAGGAGTTCGGAGAGGCCATGGAGAATGACTTCCGTACGGCTTCGAGGCGATTCTGGTCCACCATCCGGCGTCTCAGGGGGGGAAAGAGGTACGAGACCAACACCATTTATGGTGGAGGTGGCGTGCTGCTGACCTCAACTCGGGATGTTGTGAGTCGGTGGGCGGAATACTTCGAAGACCTCCTCAATCCTACTGGCACGTCTTCCACTGAGGAAGCAGAGCCTGGGGACTTTGGGTCGGGTTCTCCGATCTCTGGTGCTGAGGTCGCCGAGGTGGTTAAAAAGCTCCGCGGTGGCAAGGCTCCGGGGGTGGATGAGATTCGCCCGGAGTTCCTTAGGGCTCTGGATGTTGTAGGGTTGTGTTGGCTTACGCGACTCTGCAATATCGCGTGGACATCTGGGGCAGTTCCCTTGGATTGGCAGACTGGGGTGGTGGTTCCCCTATTTAAAAAGGGGGACCGTAGGGTGTGTTCCAACTATAGGGGGATCACACTCTTAAGCCTCCCTGGTAAGGTCTATTCAGGGGTTCTGGAGAGGAGGGTCCGTCGGATAGTCGAACCTCGGATTCAGGAGGAGCAGTGTGGTTTTCGTCCTGGTCGTGGAACACTGGACCAGCTCTACACCCTCAGCAGGGTCCTGGAGGGTGCGTGGGAGTTTGCCCAACCAGTTTACATGTGTTTTGTGGACTTGGAGAAGGCATTCGACCGCGTCCCTCGGGGGGTTCTGTGGGGGGTACTCCGGGAGTATGGGGTACCAGGCCCTTTGATAAGGGCTGTTAGGTCCCTGTACGACCGGTGTCAGAGCTTGGTCCGCATTGCCGGCAGTAAGTCAGGCTCGTTTCCGGTGAGAGTTGGACTCCGCCAAGGTTGCCCTTTGTCACCGATTCTGTTCATAACTTTTATGGACAGAATTTCTAGGCGCAGCCAAGGTGTTGAGAGGATCCGTTTTGGTGACCTTAGAATCGCTTCTCTGTTTTTTGCAGATGATGTGGTCCTATTGGCTTCATCAGCTCGTGATCTACAGCTTTCGCTGGAGCGGTTTGCAGCTGAATGCGATGCGGCCGGGATGAGGATCAGTTCCTCCAAATCCGAGGCCATGGTCTTGAGCCGGAAAAGGGTAGCATGCCCTCTCCGGGTCGGGGAGGAGGTCCTGCCCCAAGTGGAGGAGTTTAAGTATCTCGGGATCTTGTTCACGAATGAGGGAAAACTGGGGCGTGAGATCGATAGGCGGATAGGTGCAGCGTCCGCAGTGAAGCGGGCGCTGTACCGGTCTGTCGTGGTGAAGAGAGAGCTGAGTCAAAAGGCAAAGCTCTCAATTTACCGATCGATCTACGTTCCCACCCTCATCTATGGTCATGAGCTTTGGGTTATGACCGAAAGAACAAGATCTCGGATACAAGCGGCTGAAATGAGTTTTCTCCGCAGGGTGGCTGGACTCTCCCTTAGAGATAGGGTGAGAAGCTCAGTCATCCGGGAGGGACTCGGAGTAGAGCCGCTGCTTCTCCACATCGAGAGGAGCCAGTTGAGGTGGCTCGGGCATCTGGTTAGGATGCCTCCTGGACGCCTCCCTGGTGAGGTGTTCCGGGCACGTCCCACCGGGAGGAGACCCAGAGGAAGACCCAGGACGCGCTGGAGGGACTATGTTTCTCGGCTGGCCTGGGAACGCCTTGGGATTCCCCCGGAGGAGCTGCTCCAAGTGGCTGGGGAGAGGGAAGTCTGGGCCTCCCTACTTAGGCTGCTACCCCCGCGACCCGACCCCGGATAAGCGGAAGAAGATGGATGGATGGATGGATGGATGGAAATAAGAAAAAATAAATAAACACATCCAAAAAAGCGATTGATAGATTAAAGGATGACTTAGATAAACAAAATTGGGAAAACGTGTATGTTGATGATGTGAATACATCATATGAGTTTATGAATATTTTAGAAGCTCTATATGAAAAAAATTGTGTGCAACAAAATTATACAAGGAAAAATATTGTTGACCAACCATGGATGACGAAAGGATTGAGAAATGCTTGCAAAAAAAAGAACTACTTGTATTCATGCTTTTTGAAACGAAGAACACAAGAATCTGAAGAAAAATACAAGAAGTATAAAAATAAATTAGTAGGGATTATAAGAAAACACAAAAAGGAATCTTAGAGTGATTTATTAAATAAAAGTACAGTAATGGTGATACTAAAGCAACATGGCGAGTAATGAATAATGTTCTGAAGAATCATAAATTAAAGACTGGTATTTCACAATATTTTGTAAAAGATAATGATGAAATCCATGATGAGAATGAAATTGTAAATGGGTTTAATGAATATTTCGTGAATGTTGGATCAAGCCTTGCAGCCAAACTACCAAAAGTAGATAACATAGTGAGTCCCTTTAGCGATCGGGCCTTTTTTCATCTAAACGTGGGCAGATAGGAGTCATTCGCCACAGTCTGCAGGAAATAGAGCAACACCAAAACAGCAATAGTGATCCAACAACACAACAGCTGAACAATATACCACCAGTTCAGACCAGACGCAGTACAGTAGAAAAAATTAGGATGCCAAGCACCACCTGTTTTTAACCTGCACTCAAACAAATCAATCGAGAGGGAAACAATGGCTCAGATATAATTTATCAACTAATTTAAATAATATATCAAGTTTTTTTTTGTGTGTGCAAAACATTTTTTGTAGTACCGTATTTTTAGGACTAAGGCGCACCAGATTATCAGAGTCAGAGTCAGAGTCAGAGAGTCTTTATTGTCATTTGCACCGCATGTGGTACATGAGATGAAAACGAGATTATGTACACGAGGTCCCAGTTACATCCAACAACAAATGAAAGAGAAAAACAGTAATAACATCTAGAACTAACTAAGAAAAGCATCAACTAGTAATACACAGCTAACTAAGAAAAGCATCAACTAGTAATACACAGCAGCACGAACATGAGTTTGTATGAGCAGATGGTCACAGATGAACACAGATGAATACAGCAACAAGAAAACAGATCAGCATCAGTATGATGTGATATTTTGCAGTGTTTATTTTTTATTTTATTTTTATTTATTCATGAGTCTAACAGCCTCAGGGTAGAAGCTGTTCCTCAGTCTAGTGGTTCTACACTTGATGCTCCTCAACCTCCGTCCTGAGGGGAGTGGGGCAAAGAGTGAGTGTGCTGGATGAGTGAGGTCTTTCATGATGCAGGTGGCTCTTTTCCTGCATCTGGAGGTGTAAATGTCTGTGATTGTGGGGAGACTGACTCCAACAGACTTCTGTGCAGCCTTCACCACTCTCTGCAGAGCTTTCCTCTCTTCAACTGTGCAGCCTCCATGCCACACGTTGATGCTGGAGCACAGGATGCTCTCCACTGCACACCTGTAGAAGGAGGTGAGGACTGGGCTGCTCAGACCAGCTCGTCTCAGCCGTCTGAGGAAGTAGAGTCTCTGATGACCTTTCTTGATCAGGCTGGTGGTGTTGTTGCTCCAGCTGAGGTTATCATTCATGTGTACACCCAAGTATTTGTAGCTGGAGACCACTTCCACTGCAGACCCACCTATTTTCAGTGGGGCATGGGTGTGTTTGTTCCTTCTGAAGTCCACAATCATCTCCTTTGTCTTCTTCACATTCATGTGAAGATTGTTCTCTTTGCACCAGCTCTCCAGGTGTTCCACCTCCTGTCTGTAGCTGGACTCATCATTGTTTGTAATGCATCCCACCACCGCTGTATCATCTGCAAACTTAACAATATGACAGCCTGGAAGTGTGGCTGTACAATCATATGTGAGCAGAGTGAACAGAAGGGGGCTCAGCACACATCCCTGAGGAGAGCCAGTGCTGAGGGTTATGGTGGAGGAGGAGTTATATTATATGCACATCATGCGAAACAAAACAGTCAGATAAGTCAAACTTTATTCAACTCATTCACAATAACAACATAAAATTGGTTCGAGGTCAGTAAGCACAACCAGAATTAATACACAAGGCTCACGGTTGATGTTTGAGAAAATTAAAGGATTTTAAGTGCACCTTATAGTCCACAAAATACGGTAAATAAGAATATATGTGGTGATCCCAAGAGAGGAAACAAAAACTTAATTTAGGACAAAGAGACAATTATTTCCATGTTAATGGATGACAACCAGGGTTGCCAGATAAGAAATGACAAATTATCATGCTGTCGCTTTAAATCATATCATAATTTGACCAAAACTATTGCAGGATCAAACTTTTTTTCAGTGCAGGGCTAAAACTATCATATTTGAGCTTTTTAAAACTATGTAACTGCTCTCCTAAAACTGTAGTTTAGAAACAACAATTATTGTAGATCTGGCCACGCTGAATGGTTCAGAGTAAATGTGCACCTGGTCAAGTATTTTTGGTAAAACTGTAGTGGACCTACCCAGGGTCAAATTAAGGTTTTTGAACTGTCCAGTGATGACCTTTACTGACCTCTCAGTAAAGCAAGACATTTACTACAAAATCATTCATTTAGCTATAATCTGATAACATAGTCACCAAAAGAGACTATTTCTATCTTTGATTTTAGGCTGATGTGATCAAAAGAATAACTTTTGTCATTTTCATGATGTGTGCTTTTAAGCTGTGTTATTCTGTAAGAGTTAAACTGTGTTCACTGCTGTGTTAAAGGGAAATCTCGGGTCACAGAGACCCGACTGTTTTGTTTAGAAATAAGAAGACAGTTTAATCCGTTGTTTTTCATGAACAAGGCTCCAGCTTCTCTGTCTGTTCCTAAACATTTCCCTCTGCTGCTGGCTGTAACCTTGGGTCCTGATAAGACAAGTGAACTCCTCGACTGGTCCTTCCTTAAGTACTAGTCCTAAGTTTTGCTGACACACTTGGGAGTCGGCAAGAGTCTGCAAGAGTCTGCAGAGTTTGGAAGGAACCAGCAGGTTCCTCAGAGTTTCTGGGAACTTCAAAGAGATGTGAACTTTCCCAAAGAGCTGGATGGACGTTTAGCCACACGCTAAGGGCATGTCGTCCAGCTAAGGACTGATAACAGGCTGTTATGAGTCCACTGAGAACGAGCGTTAACTCAAAACTTTGTTTATTCCTTCATGGAATAGTTATCTTGAAGTCAGAGGCCTGAAGCTGACATATTTTCTGATGACCAAGCGAAACCAGGAGACGTTGGGAGGTAAACGAATAACCTGCTCAGAGGTGCTGGTTCCCACAAGGATCCGTGCATCTGAAAGGCTACAAGGTCTTCCCTCTTACCGGGCTGTCGTCAAAAGGTAAAGAGCTGTTTACAAAACGTACCTGGATTTTAGCAGAAGTCGGATGAGAAGTGTCACTCTGGTATCATGCTCACGATAACTTCTTCTTAAATCTTTCCTCCTACTCTTTCCCCTCTCAATCTAAGCTGGAAACTATTTTTTAAGTTAAAGAGCCCACAGACTAAATATGTTTAACATCTAGTATTTATGTCTGTTGTGTTAAATTTAAGTGTGCTGACGTATCTGAATTGAAAGAAAGTGAAATCATGTCAATCAAGTGTAATGGTGTTAATTTAGTTGATTTATTTTAAATAAATGGTAGTGTCGCCTGGCATACCAAACTAAGTTAATGTCCATTGTCACTTAATGGCTCTGTTTATTTATCCATCATAAAGATCACAGAAATATTGGGTAAACTGAAAAAGAACAGAATCCGTGAATTTACTATTCAATCTGAATAAGTAAATTAATTAAGGTAAAGAGGTCAGGTCAGTATTAATATTGACCTCCTCATAATTCTTAGAAAACTCAACGAGACGATGCTTTTTATCCAACTGTGATAACTTGCAAAACACAAAAACAAATGTTTGCTCGAGCCATTTTAGTGAAATAAAACCATTTTCACACATTTTGTGCTAAAATGTCAACATACCTGCTCTGACATGATTCCCAGTCAACATTTTCCTGCGTTTTATTAACTTTGTACTCCAACACAATATTTAATAGTAGTTCAACCTCGCGGTCTGTCCACACAAACGAACGAAAAAAAAAGAAATAATAACAGGAAGTTGTGGTTGCTTTGAAGGGTTGTGACTGCACTACACTGCCACCTATGGGTTCAGCATATTCATTACAACGCTCTGTGGTGAAAATAAACGGGGACATGTAGACGAACATTTTAAATATCCGAGCATGTATGTACGGATATTTTTTTTTTGCGCGGATATTCGTTTTTCAAACACCAGGCTACGTGTGTACAGGGATTAAGTCGCAATATCAATGAATGAGTCTGTTTTCATACATAAGGTGCATTAAGCAAAACAAAATAAGTCAAACTTTATTCAACTCCTTCACAATAACTCTCAACATTGTTCAGTTGTACCACATAAAATCTGCTCGGGGCACAACCAGAATTGATACATAAGGCGCACCTGATTATAAAATTGACTGTCAATTTTTGAGAAAATTAACAGATTTTAAGTGCGCCTTATACGCCGACAAATATGGTAGCTTAATAGTCTGAGAGATAATTTAGTCAAATAAGACCTTTTTGTGTTCCACGAACTATCAGTCGGCATGGTTTCAAATCACCTGAATTGCTTTTCCAACAAATGTCAAACCTGAACTTTTGAAAACCGACCTATGCATTCTGCGAGAGCTGCTTTACCAGTCAAGACAAGCAATTAAAGGGTGCAGAGAGTTAACGAACACCCAGTGGAGCAAATCGATGAGCAGCATCCTGCTTGAACTAATCACAGAATGGAGGGCAAAGCCAGCCAGTTGACATGAAAAGTACAGGAAGCGTGACAGGCCTAATGGTTTGGAAAATGCAGCTGATAAATGAGGGAAAAAAGGGTTGAAAGTCTGTCTATACCCTCCTTCGTTTACAATGCTCCTGGACATGGTGATAAGTTGAATTTTGTACAGACGCCAGCAGGGCCTAAAAACCTTAAGAAGGGTTTGATGGATGGAGGAGTGGGCTTTTATGTTATTTTTACCGAGATCCATTGCAAACCGATGAAACGTGCACTTCTGTTTTCAAGGTAAAGCTCAACAGCAGCTGTTTCTGCAGATATTAAGCCGAACCGTCATTTAGACAAAAAGGCTCAATACCATTTTCTCCAAATGACTTCTGTGTAAATTACTGCTTAGAGCCTGTGAATCACTTTTTTCCCCTCCTCACTCCAGAGTGGCATCATCTATCATTTTAGTTTTTTTTTTAAGGGCGGGGGGAGAAACGAGCAAGCTAATGGAACCTTTTAGCGTTAAGGAACACGACCGCTGAAGATCTTTCCATTTGCATCAGGTCATTGTTTGATCCATAAAAGAAAAAAGAGGATGGAGATTGCAGGCAAGGAAAGAATGAAAGTGGGGAGAGAGAGAGAGAGAGAGAGAGAAAAAGAAGCTGTCGCTGTCTATTGAAGACACAAGTCTTGGCAAAAGAGTAAACAATGCAGCTCTGCATTTAGCTTGGAGACTTCGCGGAGCCATCGCCATGGCAACCCCCATTTCCCAGTCATATCTTTAATGAAAAGGTAATGAGAGAAACATAACGGTCCCAACTTCATTACCGGAGTAAGATTCAGTAATAAAAACTAAATCGGAGTGTCTGTCATTTGGAGGAGCAGCAGAAGCAACAGCTGCTGAAACGGCCTCTGGTCACCGAACGTTCGGCTTGTGATCGCGTGACAGGCGTCTCATTTCAGGGCCCCGTTTGTCTTTTCTCACGCAAAAGATACGTCAACGTGTTGATTCTGTAGCTGGACGCGTTGTCGCGTTACACTGATCCGGCTGTTTCTCAGCTTTGATTCCACCGTCCTCACTTCTCTTTGACTTCTTTGCCAACAACATAAAAAGCAATACAAGTGAAGAAAACCAGAGAGGAGAAAACATTAGAGGCAGATTGCAAAAATGGAATGTGAATGCTTACTGCAGAGGAACTTGCTGAAAAACAGCTGAAATTAGCTAAAGAAAACATGCTAAACCGTAGCTGAAATGGAAGAACAAGCGTAAATCAGCAGGAGAAAGCAGAAAGAACACAAAAGTTGAAATGAGTGCCAAAAATGTGCAATTAGCTGAAAAAGCTAATATTAGCATAAAACAGCTAAATAAAAGCTGAAATAACTGAAAGGAGCAGAAATAAGCTGAAAAGGAGCACAAGTTGAAATTGGCTTAAATAATTGAATTAGGCTGAAAGTAGCAGAAATTACTATGAAAAACTGGAATTTATCTGAAAACAGCTGAAATTAGCTAATGTGCTAAAAAGCTAACTGAAACTGTAGAACAAGCTTAAATTAGCACAAGAAAGCAAAAAAGAACATGTTTGCCCAGTTAGGCTGAAAGCAGAGATGAGCAGAAAAAGTGGAAATGATCTAAAATAACAAGCTGAAATTAGCATGAAACCAGCTGAAAAGTAGCTAAAAAAGCAGAAACAAGATTACCTGAAGGAAGTGGAAGTGGAGAGAGATTTTTTTTGTGTGTGTGCTGAATTTGGCTGAAAAAAGTTGAAATGAGTGCAGCAAAATTGGAATGAGCTGCAAAGGAAAAATAAAAAGCAGCAACAAAAAAAAGGTGAACAATTAACATAAAAACAGCTAGTAGCTGAATTTTGCAAAAGCTGAAAGGAGCATAACAAGCTGAAATTAGCAGAAATAAGTTGAAAGAAGCACAAAGATGATGTTAGTATAAGTAGAAAGATCCTGAAACGAACACAAAACAGCTGGAAAAAAAAGAAGCAGAAATTAGCTGAAAGTACAAAGTAGCTGGAAAATAAGTTTAAATTCGCGCAAAGAAGCAGAAGCAGAACAAAATGTGAACGGAGCAGTAAAAGGTTGTAAACACATCTAAAGATTTGAAGGAAGTAAATAAAAAAAAGTGGCAGAAGAGACTAAATATTTCTAAAAGCTAAAGTTGCACCAGCACCCTTCTGAATGAGCTGAACATTTTAATTTAACTGATTGAGAATGAGCGGATTTTAATTTATGATTTGTTGAAATAGCACACTGAAATGTTTGGCTCTCAGGCCTCATGCAGCTCTCTGGTTCCTCTGCAGCAGCCCCTTGTCGGTTTAATCAAATTATATGGTACATGGAATTACACTAATGTTCACAATATCAACAGAAAAGAATAGTTTTACTACAAATGTACTCAAATACATAGGGGCAGTAATAATAAGATTTCATCTTCTTTCTGCTCCCTTCATTTTATCCTACTTGTATTCTTGTATCTGATGAAACTGTCTTGTATTGTCCTTTTAAAATGAATGAATAAACATCAATCAATCAATCAAAATAAATACAGATTAAAAAATAAGGTGAGCAAAAAATGGATCACTTTGTGGTAGAGGTTAGTTAGCCTGTTAGCCACTTGGTTAATGTAACCACAAGACAAATGGCTTGTTTGTGTGAATTTGACAGGAAAAAAAACTTTATTTATACAGGTTATCCATTGAGCCTCGGGGACTCATTTACAAGAGAGACCTGCTTTTAACAAAGAGGAAAAGTTATGAAGGAAAAAAAAAACACACAAAAAACAGCTTTTAATAATAATAATAATAATAATAATAATGTCATATTTTTGTCATCTATGCATGTTTCCACACAAGACGAAATTTGACTCTGCATTTAACCCACACAAATCACAGATATTGAGAGTTATTAAGAAAAGGCGTTCAAATCTGTTATCTGCAAAAATGGACATTTGTGTATTTTTTCATTCAACCTTTATTTAGTCAGGTAAATCTTTTGAACCTCATGGGCTCATTTACGAAAGCGACCTGCTAAAACTAAAGAACAATGAACAGCAGTGGTAGAATTTCCTTAAACAATAAACAAACAAACAATAAACAATAGAAAACAAAAGAGAGAAAAAAACAAAAGAAAGTTTTTTTTTTTTTTTAACAAAGTATCAAAAAACTAGCAAAACATTATAAGGTAGACGTATAAAATCAAAGATCAGAAATCGGTTTCTCTGATCACACCATCGGTTGGTTTTCTAACTATCTTTCCAATCGGAGGCAATGTGTTCAACATAACGGTACTTCTTCCAGCTATTTAACAGTTAAAAATGGTGTACCACAAGGCTCAGTTTTAGGACCAACCCTCTTTACAATCTACATAGCTAATGTAGGTCACTGCATCCCTGATGCATCCTTACATTTCTATGCTGATGATACAGTTGTTTACTGCCGAGCTAAAACAGTTGCTAAGGCTTTCCAGTTACTGCAATCCGCTTTTGACATCATCCAGTCAGATTTGTTCCGTCTCAAACTTGTCCTAAATGCTGATAAAACAAAAGGGATGTTTTTTTCAAGTAGGAAGGCGGTTCCAACAGATCTTCCTCTGATTTTATCCTCAAATGGTGTCCCTATTGAGTTTGTTGATTCCTATAAATATCTGGGTATCCTGGTCGATTCACATCTCTCTTTTAAACTCCACGTGGAAAACCTAGTGAAGAAACTGAAAGTTAAACTGGGTTTCTTTTTCAGAAACAGATCATGTCTAACACTGAATGTTAGGAAACGCCTTGTGTCTGTGACTTTCCTTCCCTCCATTGATTACGGTGACATTCTCTACATGAATGCTCCTACAAGCACCCTGCGGATGTTGGATGTTGTCTATCATGGTGCACTAAGATTCATAACTGGTTGTGATTA
>JBBPBX010040536.1:5516-29320 GCA_038048925.1 Garcialebias charrua
AAATTCATAATTCAACCTTTATTTAGTCAGGTAAATCTTATTGAGCCTCATGGCTCATTTACGAAAGCGACCTGCTAAAACTAAAGAACGATGAACAGCAATGGTAGAATTTCCTTAAACAATAAACAATAGAAAACAAAAGAGAAAAAAACAAAAGAGAGAAATACATTTATTTATTTATTTTTTTTTTTTAAACAAAGTATCAAAAAACTAGCAAAACATTATAAGGTAGACGTATAAAATCAAAGACAGGAACAAATCTGCATTGGTTTTTGCCAGGATTCATACAGATTCTGAAAACCATTTAGAGAAGTCAATGTTGAGATCTCAGATCTTTTTGTAAATAAATAAATAAATAAAAACACTTACCTGACTGAGTGAGAAGAACGAGCCAGACTACAGAAGTCCCCTTGAAGAAGAACAGGTGGTTGTGAATTATGTTGCACTTGGGTCGAGGAGAAAAGTCCAACTTCATCATCATCATCAGAGAGGAGCGCGGAGCCGGTACCGTCTGTCAAAGTGTGAGCAGCATCTGTCATATTCGCAGCTGGAAGGCGTATCTGATGAACTTCGTCTCTACTGAAACTAAAAATGCTGAAATATCCACTATCCGGGAGCACACTGATGCACCATGCAGTCCTAATCATCAGTCTCGGTAAGTGCCACCTTTTCCTTCAACGTGTAGAGGAAACTCTCTGGGTGCCCAGCAGTACAGCCATACGTCAGTAAAATGGTTATAAGCAGAAAAACAAGTTTAAAACTGGTCCAAAACAATGGTTGCGTCTGCGCAGCATCCAAGCCTGTTTGCATAGTTGAGCCATCCCATGATACAGAGGTGCAGGTCTGCACTGGGAGCTCTGTCAGGTCCGAGAGCTGGGGCATTGCTGAGCACCTTCATCTGGTTGGCTCCCATTAAAGGTCCCCTCCTTCCTGCTCTCTCTGTCATCCTCTCTCTCCTCCTGTCCCTTACACACAGGAATCACTGTAAAAATGACTTTAAGAACCACTCCTGTACAATATTTAATTTTAAAATACCAACATGAGCACGATTTATTTCTAAAATGATGAGTGATGGTGGTCAAACAAGACAGTTCAGCTTAAGGGTGCTGTTTCTGTGGAAATCAGCTAGAGGGCAGACTCAGTGAAATAATCTACTTGGGGGGTTGTTCTCCAAAACGCACATGGATTACAAAAGAATCTCAAAACTTTATGTCACGAAAACAAACAAACAAAAAACACGTGAACGTTACCCAAGAGCCATGTAAGCCAAAATGTTCCTTTATTGTATCAAACATAAATCACCATAATTAAAAAGAAAATCACTGTAATGCCACTTTAATGGGTGATATGATATCACCCATTAAAGTGGCATTACAGTGATTTAATGATACAATACACGCCATTAAATCAATTAATGGGTTGTTCAACATCTAGTTTTATCTATATATATAAACTATTTGATAAGTATTTTAGAGTTAATGGCAGAACAAGAAGTAGCCTGAGACAAACATGTAGCATTAACACTGTATGAACATTATTCAAGAATTGTTTCTATAAGAACATTATCAAATATTAAAGTGATTTAATGATTTACACGCCATGATATCAATATGTGACTTACTGTGCTGCTGATCTCATGCTGCTGTATTTAGTCATTCACACCCTTCACTACAGGCTCATGTTCAGGCTGCTGTTTAATATACTGTATTATTTAATTTATTTTACACTATTAGTTGTATCAGATATTTTAGCATATTGTTTAGCGCATATCTTAGATCAGGGATCACCAACCTTTTCGAAACTGAGAGCTACTTCGTGGGTACGGAGTCATACAAAGGGCACCAGTTTGATAAAACTCTTCGGAAATAACAAAGCGTAAATTGGAAAAAAAAAGTATAATAAACATATTTTAAGAACATATTTTTAAGATAGACATTTTAAAATATACAGTATATAAATACAAAAAAATAATAATAACAACTGAATAAAATGAAAATTTAAATGCAGCTTAGTAGTGAGTTGTGCTATTTTAGAACAGGTCTGCGGGCACCTCAAATGGTCATTGGGGGCACCTGGCTGCCCGCGGTCACCGTGTTGGTGACCCCTGTCTTAGATCCTTATACAGTATACTGTTTCTTTTTATACTTTATGTGTTTGCTATTTTTGGGTGTAACTGGGACCTTGAGTACATAATTTCGTTCCACCTTGTGTACCACATGTGATGCAAATGACAATACTTGAACTAATAAGAAAATACTCTTCGTGAGTGCAAATGTCAAAGGAAAGCCTTCTTTGGGAGTCCAGATAGGGGGGGAAAAGTCACCCGACCAGATAAACTCATGTAAAATTCTAATGTTTGAACAGCTAAATTATTGCATCCGAGCTGTATTTATCTGTTCTTTTTATTATTAACAAAACATAATCTCTGTTGCCCCACTATTTATTATAAGTATTGTGATTTCCGTTCTCATACAAGAACCAGATGGTCCATAGTTTCCACCAACACAGTCCTAGAGGGTCTTCAAGTTGATTCATAAATCTTGGAATTGCTTCAAACCAAAACACTACAGACTGCTGTGAGTTTTGACCTCACCAAGTTCCACAAACAACGCCTGCAGGTGGAAAGTATTTAATAAATCGAGTGCTTATTATCCTATTTCTATAAATGTTTTTGTTTCTGTGAAAGGTTTTCTCTGCTGCTTTCTCTTAGCCTTTTCTGTTCAGTCAAACACATCTGTGGATTGTTGCAGGTAATCCAAAGGCTCACAGATACAGTACACTGTTGTATCACGTATAGAAATAAAAGTCCAGGAAGGTTTAGTACGCTCATTCCAGGCTTTGTTTTCAATGAAACACGCACGTGATTACTTTTGAAACACTTTTTCTAGTGCTGGATTTTGACGATGTCTTTCAACTGCCTGGTAAATGAAGCGTGCAGGGCTTGTGATGACCTCTCCAACCTGCTGGCAATGTCCGCTGCAGCACGAAGCATGTCTTTAAAGACCAAAGACTCTTCTCGTATTCTGCTCCGGAACACAAACGGTCCAGTTTGAAGGAGTGATGAGAAGAGAAAGCACCAGACATGGAAAAAAAAATGCAAGGAGAGTGAATAAAGATATACCATATTTTCCACCATACACGTCACACCACCCTATAAGTTGCATCAAAAAAGGCGTTCAATATAGGATCAACTGGACTTTATTTGTTGCAGAAAACGTTTCGACTTCTGTCCAGAAGTCTTTTTCAATTCTGAATGAATGGAAGCTGTGAGACCGAGAAGTTTTATACAGGCTGACATGCCACGCACCAACATATGAAATTGGAAACTGAAATAACCCCACAACATACCTGAGATAACATGCCCATTCTATTTAAATTGACAAAACAACACATCACAGCTTAACAGAAGGGGGTTTGTATGTGTTACAAACCCCCTTCTGTTAAGCTATGATGTGTTGTTTTGTCAATTTAAATAGAATGGGCATGTTATCTCAGGTATGTTGTGGGGTTATTTCAGTTTCCAATTTCATATGTTGGTGCGTGCTTGTCAGCCTGTATAAAACTTCTCGGTCTCACGGCTTCCATTCATTCAGAATTGAAAAAGACTTCTGGACAGAAGTCGAAACGTTTTCTGTAACAAATAAAGTCCAGTTGATCCTATATTGAACGCCTTTTTTGATTTTATCATGTCCTGGACGACTGAGAATCTTCACCAGCATATAAGTTGCATCAGTCCAAATATGTCTAATAAAGTGGGAAAATCCATAAATATGTCACTTCGCAATATATGTCGCATCTATTATGCATCACCGCTGACAACTCAGAAACGTGGACCGAACCCGGAAATGTGGGCCGGTGTTGTGCCAAAAATCAATTGGCAGCCGCGGGGGCGTGCACGGGAGGACTTTAACAATAATTTAACAAGATTAACACTTAAAAACAATTATATGTTTGCTCAAAATTATAGCAAAGGTGTGTCTCAGTCTAACTTTTCCTTAATAAATGCACTTTGACGGTCAAATCAGCTGTCTCAGTTGCACTTTTACTTTACAAATGCACTTCTATGGTCAAATTAGTTGCATTTCACCGGGACGGCGCAGCAAAATGAAGCTGATTTAACAGTTGCTCTAGGCAGATGATAGTGACAGACTATGGCAAGCCCATTGTGTCCTTAATAGCCACTTTTACCTATTACACGATGTAATGGCATGCCATACTGCTCGAGTGCTAGTGGCTGGAAATGGTAGTGTTCAATACTTTCAGTCAGAATGAATGAAACAATCATATCTCAGCCAAAAATTGGTTTATAAATACTGTATGGGGAAAGAAATCCATAAATACGTCACTTCGGCGTATAAGTTGCAGGGCATGCAAATTATGCAAAAAACTGCGACTTATAGGATGAAAGTATGGTAGGTGTTTTACAGAGATGTAATGAATGTAATTACATTGTACAGTACTGAGCAAAGTTGGCTATTCCAAGTGAATGTGAATTTGTTTATCCTCAGTGGGTGTATGACAATTTCTTTAATCAGAGATTAGTCTGTTTTTGTCAAATTCTCTAATTATCACCCAGTTTTTGTGATTGCCTGTCTGTGTGTATGTTGTTGGAGTTTCTGTCTGGTAGCAAAATACTGTTTCCCAAAAACCTCTGAACAGGCGTTTTACTGACACTCGTAAAATAATCATTAGGTGTATCTACAACTGATTAACTTTTGGAGTCAACCCAATTCAGTACTTCCACCGCAGCTAACTGGTCTTAGAAAACAAAAGTCTACAACACTTCACAGTCAGTTTCATATACAGGTAGTCCTCGGGTTACGACGGTCTTGAGTTATGAAGTTTCGTGGTTATGACGCATCTCCCATTTACTATGAACAGCCTTTTTTTGAGTTACGCAGTGTCTGCTGCGGCGGAAGAATACAGTATTGTACTGTACGCGGTGCAGCGGCGGAGGGATACAGAGGCAGAGGGATACACAGGCGGAGTGCAGCAGTGGAAAAGTACAGGCGGAGGCCTTACTGTAAACGCTCTGGACCGAGGTTGACGGCGGTTTTACGTCGTAAACGGAATACGGCAGATGAACCGAGGCGGCCGTGGCGTAGTGGTAATGGCAGTCGCCCCCCGATTGGAAGGTTGGAGGTTCAAATCCCGGTTCCCCACACTATGTGTCGTTGTGTCCCTGGGCAAGACACTTAACCCCGAGTTGCTCCCGGTAGGACTGGATGGCACCTTGCATGGCAGTCTGCCGCTACCTGTGTATGAATGTGTGTATGAATAGGTGGATGGTTGGCATTGTAAAGCGCTTTGGGGCCCCTCATAGGGGGCTGGAAAGCGCTATATAAATAAGCTCCATTTACCATTTACGTCGTAAACGAAAACGGAATACAGCGGATGGACGAAGGAATACGGAGTCACCAGCATCCCAGTAGGCCATTAACTATTTTTTCCCTTCATTGTGGCTCCAAAACGTACCGGTATGTGTTTTTTGATAATTATGTAGGATACTGTGTTAGGATAGGCTAAGTGCTTGGTAATACAGTACTGTACATGTATATGGTGCAGTATGTACGTATATTTCGACTCACGTCGAAAATCGGTTTACGCCGCCGCGTAGGAACGGATCTATGTCGTAAGTTGAGGACTACCTTTATATAAAAGTCATTTGATGTGATTTATATGAAAAAAAAATAGAAAGACTGGGTTCCTAAAAGCTTAAGCCCAAAACATGAACAGGAACCTGAGAATAACAGCAGCTACCCTAACAAAATAGCGTCTAATGAAATTGTGTATACAGTATTCTCTCTCTTCAGCCTACAGGTAACCCCCCACTTACGACTCCATCGACCTACGAACAACGGGACCTACGAACGTATCATATTTAATGAAAATATGAAATTACTGTATTAAAAAAAAAATATATATATATATATATATATATATTTTTTTTTGTGTTTAAATGTTCTTAATTTCATGTGTACATCACTTTGTTGCAGCTGTGGTTGTTTTAAAGGCTTTATAAATAATAATTATGATAAAAATGATCATTTCTGAGCAATCTTGGGCAACAGGAATACACGGTCACAAATTAATGTAGAACACCGGACGCCATTTAGGTTCAGTCACGGGGGCCTTTGAAGGCCTCCAGTTTAGACGGTCACAAATTACTGTAGAACACCGGACGCCATTTTAGGATAGCTGCCCGGCGCCGGGCCGAAGACTGGTGACCAGGATGGCTTCATATGGATTAATTACGAGATGGAACTTTGTGGATGTCTCAGGAAGCAGCGGATTTATCGCTGATCGTGCCAGGCCGCCGCGCGAAGACCTCCGGCCAGGCTCTGGCCTGGCTAGCTCCAGAAGCTAACACGGGAGCTAACACGGGAGCTAACACGGGAGCCGCCGAAGACTGGTGACCAGGATGGCTTCATATGGATTAATTACGAGCTGGAAACGTCTCTGTGAACTTTGTGGATGTCTCAGGCAGCAGCAGAAGCTGCAGATTGATCGCGCCGCCGCTCCAACACCAGCTCATGGCTTGGCTAGCAGAAGCTAGCCAGCTAGCTAACACAGGTCTGGAGCAGCTGCGGTGGTTCACTGGCCGGCCGCCGCGCTGCTCGGCCCGACAACAATCAACGCATGGCAACCTAAGATGTCGGCTTTGACCATCTCAAAGTAAGAAAATATATTTTTATTTATTCTGTAAATGTGAATAGCAATGTTTAACATTACAGTACACTACTGTACATGCTTAAATGTGTGTGCGCGCTCCGTTAGCATGATAAATAAAGGTTGAATGAATGAATGAATGAATAATTTTTTTTTAAAAATAATTTTCACCCCCTACCTATGGCAGAATCGAGCTGCGAACCGTTCTTAGGTCCCTAAATCGTTCGTAAATCGGGGGTCAGCTGTATTTAACTGTAAATATTACATTTTAATTTCACTCACTTCTGCATTCCTGTAAAAGCATTCACGACATCTCCCTCCAGCTGCTTTTTTAAATCATTTTCAGCTTTCTCCACCACCTCAATGCAGCCTTTTTGGTCTTCTTGGATCCCAATGATATTGTCTTTGATCACATCTTCGTAACTCTGATCCCCCAGCTCTGCCCCTACAAACTGCTCTAAATTCTCCACCACGGCCTTGTTTCCACGCTGTATGGTCCTCAGGTGGGACAGCACTTCTTTCTGAGCGTTCAGCCTTCGAGCCGAAGCAGCTGAGTTGGTGCCAAAGTGGACTGAGCACTCATCTCGTCGGAGGGAAGGTGCTGGTGAGGATCCCATTGATACCATTTGGGGATGGTTGTCCTTCACCCTCCCAAGCTCATCACCAATAGCCTGCAGTGTGCCGTTGGTGTCCACTGTGGCAGGGAAGACGTAAAAGCCTGAACCCCAGTCATCATCTCCACTTTGACTGAGTATTGGGGTTGCCATGGAAACCCAAGCCAAGATGAAGTTCATCCAACATATCTTCATGGTAACCTGAAGAAAGAAAGTGAATTATTGTGAACTTTGCAGGTGAAAAAAACATTATTTATGCTAATCTTTAATACCAAACCAGCCCTCCCCAGTCCATTTGACTGGTCTGCACTTACGCCATGTAACTTTTTTTTTTATTATTTTGATTTAATCACAGTAGATAGTACACATTGTATACAAAAAAAAGCCCATCTAGGGACAAGTGCTGCAAATTACCTGTTGCTATTGTAGTGGGCATGACCGTGTCCACTTTGATACACCTGTGTATTTTTGAACTGTTCCAGAGATGACCTTTACTGACCTCTCAGTAAAGCAAGACATTTACTATAAATTATTCCATTAGTTGCAATCTGAGAATAGTCACCAAAAGAGACTATTTCTATCTTTGATTTTATTCTAATGTAATCAAAAGAATAACTTTTGTCATTTTCATGATGTGTGCTTTTAAGCTGTGTTATTCTGTAAGAGTTAAACTGTGTTCACTGCTGTGTTAAAGTTGAAGTCTCGGGTCACAGAGACCCGGCCGTTTTGTTTAGAAAGGCAGAAGACAGTTAATCTGTTGTTTTATGAGAATGGCTCCAGCACGCTCTGTCTTTCCTAAACATTTTCACTCTGCTGTGAATTTTACCTTGAATCTTGATAACAACAAGTGAACTCTTCGCTGGTCCACGGACCAATGAAAAAGACACAAGTCTCACTCCTCTCTTTGATCCTTCTATTAAGTTCTAAGCTGTTGCTAAAACAGTTGAGTCTGCTGGGAACTTCAAAGAGATGTGAACCTTTCCCAAAGAGCTGGATTGAACTCAGTCAAACGCTAAGGACTCGTCATCCAGCTAAGGACTAAATAACATGCTGTTATGAGTCCACTTCGAACGAGCGTAAGCTCAAAACTTTGTTTATTCCTTCCTGGAATAAGTTTATCTTGAAGTCAACCAGGAGCTGACATATTTTATGATGATCCAAGCGGAACCCAGGAGACGTTGAAAGTAAACAACCAGTTCGGACATGCTGGGCCTGAAGGACTCTGTGCATCTGAAAGGCTGGTGTCATCTCTTTATCAGACTCGTCGTCGAAGGTAAAGAGCTGTTTACAAACGTACCTGGATTTTAGCAGAAGTCGGATGGGAAGTGTCACTTTTGGTAACATGCTCAAGACAATTTCCCTTAAACCATCTCTCCATCTTTCCTCCTATCTCTTTTTCCCTCAATTCTAAGCTGGAAACTATTTAAGTTAAAGAGCCCTCAGACTAAATATGTTTAACATCCAGTATTGAAGTCTGTTGTGTTAAATTTAACTGTGCTGACGTGTTAAATTGAAAGAAAGTGAAATCATGTCAATCAAGTGTAATGGTGTTAATTTAGTTGATTTATTTTAAATAAATGATAGTGTCTTTGACATATCAAACTAAGTTAACGTCTCTGTCACTTAATGGCTTTATTTATTTATCCATCATAAAGATCACAGAAATATTGGGTAAACTGAAAAAGAAAGAATCCGTGAAATTACTATTCAATCTGAATAAGTAAATTAATTAAGGTAAAGAGGCCAGTATTAATATTGACCTCCTCATAATCCTTTACACTATATCAAAAAAGGCGTTCAATACAAGATCAACTGGACTTTATTTGTAACAGAAGACGTTTCGCTCATCATCCGATGAGCTTTCTCAATTCAATGGAGACTGTGAGAGGGAGAGAGAAGTTATAAGCAAGCTGGTCACAGGCACGTGTTATCCCAAGTATGTGTGTGTGTTAGCTTCCAATTTACCTAGTTTGGTGTGTATCAGTGGCCCAGCTTGCTTATAACTTCTCTCTCCCTCTCACAGTCTCCATTGAATTGAGAAAGCTCATCGGATGATGAGCGAAACGTCTTCTGCAACAAATAAAGTCCAGTTGATCTTGTATTGAACGCCTTTTTGATTTATCATGTCCTGGATGACTGAGAATCTTCACCAGCATACCTGTTGCTATTGCACTATGATGCAAACATGGGACCGCTGTTTTGTTTGTCTATGTCAATGTGTCTGTCCCTATCAAATAAATAAACAAACAAACAAATGCATATACAATATACTTTGTATGCCACAAAAAACAGCATATGAACAAGAGCCTATTACAGATGATTAATGTCACCTGATGTATGCTCAATAATCCAGATATCTAACAAGGTTGAGTCAGGTCCTCTTGAATCCGTCTGGCACTGGCAAAGAACATGCAGAATGATGTATGCAGAATAATGTATTTTAATTCCACAGCAGAGAAAGCTACTGTATGTAGTCTCTGTAAGTAGGTCTAGGAAAACATCTGTATTTGTATCGGTTATCGGCCAAATAAGTTTTAACATATCAGCATATCGGCCAAAAAGCCAACATCGTGCATCCCTACTCTAAACAGTCACAGTACATATTACAAGCTTGCAGTTTGTTCTGCTTCATCAGGAGACTGAAAACTAATTTCATGTTTTTTTTTTTGTTTTTTTTTGTTACAACTTTCAAAATCGTCCATGATGTGCTGGTCTAACAATCTGGACATCTATAGCCCAATGACTGCTAGAAATTGACACCAGCTCCCCGTGACTCTGCACAAAAAAAGCAAGTAAAGAAAATAGATGTCAGGGTTGTTTGTTTGAATCACAATTATTATTATTTTTTCATGTGATTTAGGTCATATTAAAATGACTTAAGTTTGTTTAATGATGCTTTGATATTTAATAAATGATTTCCCAAGTCAAATGTCCTTTTTTTCACAACTTCTTTAGTCTATAAGGTTGAAATAACTTATTTCCTATCATTAATACCTATAGATACTAAATACTTTATATTTTCTGAGGACAAAAACAACAAACAAGTCCATTTTGACTGATGTCCTCCAACAGTCTGATCAGACGCTACGTTCAGTTTTATATACTATTTGGTAAAAAAATTAAACGGGCACGTACTGAAACAATTTCAATTCAGTTTGATCAATAAAAAATAACTGAGATTTTATGGAGTTACAAATTTAGCTTTAAGTTTCAAACTTGAAAAACAAAAAAACAAAACAGATGTTATATGACGATGATGATTAATTCAATTTATACCGCACTTTTCATTAATAAAAATCTCAAAGTGCTATGCTATATGAGATGATAAGGGTTCAAAATATGTTCTGAAAACCTTTGACGATCACTAAAAGCAAGTCTGTCTTTGTCTTCTGATGAGTAAATAATTATCATCTTACCTGCTGTTATATACTGTACAGAGTTGAGTTTTTGCATCACTTGTCTGTTTCTGTGTCCTACTGAAACGTCTTGCAGCAGCGTTTGTGGCATTTGTGTTGTTTTGATAATCTTTCATAACTTTTTGTCCTTCCTGACAGGGCTTAAAAAAAACGTTAAAGCTCATGTCACATGGGGGCTTGTTACAGTTTCTAGGTTTCCCACCTCTCCGTCTAGAAAACAAAAGTTTTCAAAAGCCTGCCCCCGTGAAGGAGAGGCATCAAAAAAAGTTTTGTTCAGAGGCATGATGGCCAAACCGTGTTGATGCAGACACAATAAAACAGTTTATTTAAAGAACATGTGAGGTAACCCCCTCATAAAACAACCAACTGTTGGCTCTTTCGGTTTGTGGCCACTTTAAGCGGTGACACATGCTGCATTTGTTTTTAAATACAGCTTTAATGAGCCTTTATCCTGATGCTAGTGCTTTCTTTTGACTGACATGTGCATTGTAGCAGACAGGCTTACATCGCCAATGGAATGAAACAGATTGGATGAGTTTTCCAGAGGTGACGCATGTGCACAGATCTGTATCAGTAAGTGTGTCTGAATGGGATTTAATATTTTTGACCATTTTAAAACAGCGGCAGACACCAAAAATTACTAAATGCTTGCAATTGTTAGTGATTTTGATGTGAAGCTTATCAAGTGGGAGTAAAGAGTCTTTGAATACTAAAAGATGTCAAAGACATCCGTGTACCTTGATTGAGAAGATAACTATTTTTAATCCAGATTTTTACTGTACTTTAAACCTTATTGGTGCAGACTGACAACATTCATCCTGATGACAAATTTCAGCCTATTTTAAAAGGAAATTTTTACATAATCCATGTGAAACATAATGTCTTGTCTGCTTAGTTGTCAATAGATCCTCACTGACATTATTTCAGTTTTATTAAGGCCTTTGAGAGGAACATATGCTCATCCTTGTTTTACTCTCACAGTTTCCTTCCAAAATTGTCTTTAAAGTTTAAATGCTGGTGTTTCATGGTTTAGCTGAGACATTGCTTGTGTTGGACCTTCTGGGGCCTGTGGTGACTGTTTTTTGGCTTTACTGGGAAGGATCCGTCACACTGAAGTGACTTTTATAGGCTGACTTTTTTTCTTGGCTTAAAACAGCAGAAGTTGCTTGCAAAGAAAAAACCATAGACTTTTCGGGCTGTAGTTCTCAAACTTTATATTTGTGAGTACTTTCACAAACATTACGAAGCTCCCATTGAAAACATTAATACAGTACAAGCTTATGAGCCTATATCTGACATAAACAAGCAAACTAGCCAAATCCCTAACGCTAACCATATATGCTCAATAATCCAGGTTAAAAATCCAACAAAGTTCAGTCAGGTCATCTGGACGGTTTCTTTCTTTCTTTTCTTTTCTTTTTTGTTAAGACATTTTGTCTTTCATCCAAAGGACTTCATCAGTCCGAGGAGCCACAACAAACTCATTCCCACAAGCAGCACAACCAGTTTGCTAGTGATAAGATGGTGTCTGGGGCCCGCCCTCTCCCCTGTCGATTCCCCTGAGGCAGCCATAGCCATAGGGGTTCAAAACATCCAGGTAAAAAAATCCAACAAAGTTCAGTCATGTCATCTGGACGGTTTCATTTTTTTGTTTTGTTTTGTTTTGTTGTTGAGACGTTCCGTCCTTCATCCAAAGAACTTCATCAGTCCATTGAATCACTTTGGCAATGACTACCACAGAGGAGTCGAGGGGGGAGAGGGTGGGCCCCAGAAACCATCTTATCATATATATCATATTATCTTGTGGCTCCTCGAACTGATGAAGTCTTTTGGATGAAGGACGAAACGTCTCCAAAAATAAAAATAAATAAAAAACACACAACAACAACGTAGATGACCTGACTGAACTTTGTTGGAGCATTGCACAATTTGCTCTTGGCTCTTCTTCTGCCCAACAACAACAGAATATATATTTTCATATAGTTTTGCACCTTTTGTTGCTAGAAGGTCCTATAGAGACTTCACTGATGCTGCTTAAGGAGCCACTAGAACACCAGTCAACCTTGGGTTTCCACAGGGTTCTCAAAATATAGTTCATTACATTTTCTAACAAAGTTAAGTCAGGTCCTCTGGATGGATTCTTCTTAGTTGAAACAGTTTCTTTTATCCAAAAGACTTCTTCAGTCTTCAAAGAAGAATCCGTCCTGAGGACCCGACTTAACCTTGTTAGATTTATCTACCTGAATGAGCATGCATCAGTCCATTACATTTTGTTTTGGGTGGTTTCCATTTAAAGCCAAATATTTAACGCGTTTAACCCATTCATATTTTTGGCTACCAGCTTATTAGCTTAAGTTTTTGGGTGTTATCATTGATGACAAACTGACATGGAAACAACACATAAATTCTGTAAGAATAAAAATAGCTAAATCGATTGCAGTACTGTACAAAGTCAGAGACTTGTTGAATGATAAAGCTCTGTACTTGTCGTATAACACAATCATTGTTCCACACTTAATCTATATTGATGTTTGGGGGAATGCGTGTAAAACAATCACAAAACCTATTTTTGTATTACAGAAAAGAGCTGTAAGAATTATCACTAGAGAACATTACTGTCATCCATCTACAGTAGTACATTATTTTATCAAGTTCCATGATTTGGTAGACTATAATATTTTATCAGTTATGTATAGGGCTCAGAATAACGCATTACCTTTAAATATCCAAATGCATTTTGTTAAAAGACAAAGTTGTTATAATCTTAAGGGACAGAGATGTTTGTAAAACCACAATTCAGAACTAGTTTGAAGGGACGTTCTACCTCAATCCAGGGAATTAGATTATGGAATGGCTTGGAGAATGTAGTTAAAAATGCCAAGTCAATGTTTACATTTAAGAAAATGATCAAAATGAATTTGTTAAAAAAATATATGAAATGACGTAATGTGTATTGTATTAGTTAGAAAATTAGAAAGAGTTAGTCATTTTGTACTGTTGGTGGAAGATTATTATTGTTTAATCTGATTGTTGGAAAAAAGGGGCAGATATAATAAGATTTATTCTTCTTTCTGCTACCTTTCATTTTTTTATATTTTGTACGTTATCATTTATGGGATTGTCTTGTATTGTGTTTCTTTTGTTAAAAAAAATGAACAAATTTAATAAACATAAACATAAACATTAGCTTTGCATCACAGTTCTGTTTGTTTTCAATAATTGATTTATTCAACTTGTAAATAGTTGATACTGAAATTTCTTCACCATTTGTATTAAATCAGAATTTAAGTACGCTAAACCATTGCTTCCTGGTATTCACCTTCTCATCTTTAATCTTTTGAAAAACTAAGATCTAATACAGCACAAGGGAAGCAGTTGCTAAAATGACAACTTGTTACAGCTGTATAGGTCATTATATGAATTATATCATTATACATTAGTTCATCGTTGATTTAACCCTTGACAGATAGATGCAGACTAGATTAAAACTCGTACTCCTGGCTGCCAACATATCCCTCCTCACTGTGAGTAATCTCTAATATGAGCGTCTGAAGGGTGACTGCCGTTCAGCTTCGTGGCTCATCTCGTCAAGGCCTGAACAGGTGTGTTTCACAACTGTCACAACGCATTTGCTTCAGTATGACTGCGACAATATATGGTCCTGGCAAGAAAGCAGACTTGTCACAGAATCAGTTCTGCTAAACAGCTGGAATGTGAAATGTGAAAGAAAATATAAGTGTAACCCTGGTCAAAGTATCAGTTGCTGTAAACAGCTAAAGAAAACAACTTTTATTATTGGCTTCATCAACATTGTATTTTTTCTTCACCTATTTCTAACAGTGAAAAGACAATGAAGCAAAAGTAGGGCTTTTGCATGGTTCATAGTTTGAATTAAGTTTGTAAATCCTAAAGCTAAAAGCCTTTCAGTTCTTGTAGGGATTATTGTGTATTATAAACCTTGTATGGTCATTCATTGTGGACCAGTTATTTGAATTATTATCTCACAGGAAAAAAAGACTGTCCATAGTTAATCACTCAGTGTAATGCTTCACAAAGTCTGTACTAATGGAAATTGTCGGTCTGGTACTAGCTGGTACTAGTTTTCTCCGCAGGGTGGCTGGACTCTCCCTTAGAGATAGGGTGAGAAGCTCAGTCATCCGGGAGGGACTCGGAGTAGAGCCGCTGCTTCTCCACATCGAGAGGAGCCAGTTGAGGTGGCTCGGGCATCTGGTTAGGATGCCTCCTGGACGCCTCCCTGGTGAGGTGTTCCGGGCATGTCCCACCGGGAGGAGACCCAGAGGAAGACCCAGGACACGCTGGAGGGACTATGTTTCTCGGCTGGCCTGGGAACGCCTTGGGATTCCCCCAGAGGAGCTGCTCCAAGTGGCTGGGGAGAGGGAAGTCTGGGCCTCCCTACTTAGGCTGCTACCCCCGCGACCCGACCCCGGATAAGCGGAAGAAAATGGATGGATGGATGGATGGATGGATGGTACTAGCTGAAACCCAAACCATGAACAATCCACCTCTGTGCCTAAAAGTGACAGAGGTGTTTATTTTTATACACAAAGTACAGGTAGTCCTCAGTTTACGACGGTCTCGAGTTACGACGTTTAGTGGTTACGATGCATCTCCCATTTACTATGAACAGCCTTTTTTCGAGTTACGCAGCGGCCGCTGCGGCGGAAGAATACAGTATTGTACTGTTCGTGGTACAGCAGCGGAGGGATACAGAGGCGGAGGGATACAGAGGCGGAAGGATACAGAGGCAGAGGGATACAGAGGTGGAGGAATACGTTACGTACTGTAAACGCTCTGGACCGACAGAACCAGCAGCGCAGCAGTGGAAAAGTACAGGTGGAGGCCTTCCTGTAAACACTCTGGACCGAGGTGGACGGCGGTTTTACGTCGTGAACCGAGTACGGTGGATGGACGGAGGAATACGGCATCGCCAGCATCCCAGTAGGCCATTAACTCTTTTTTTCCCTTCTTTATGGCTCCCAAACGTATGTGTTTTTTGATAATTATGTAGGGTACTGTGTTAGGATAGGCTAAGTGCTTGGTAATACAGTACTGTACATGTATATGTTGCAGTATGTACGTATATTTCGACTTACATCGAAAATCGGTTTACGGCGCCGTGTAGGAACGGATCTACGTCGTAAGTCGAGGACTACCTGTAGTTTAGTTTTGACTCTTTTCAGTCTATTCAACTGGTTTCCAAACACATCCAGTTGCTTTAGATTTTCATTTACCCATTTGTGATGATCAAGTTTTCTTTATCACGTTTGCATTTTGTAAGCACATCATGTTTGCTAAGTCTCCCAATTTATTTTTTACTTTTACAATAAATAGATGGTTTTGATTAGTCTCGCTAGCATTTCTACAAATAGTTCTGGACGTTTTCTTATTAAACTCATCAAAACAATATGTTCTTTGTAATAATTAGTAAGTTTTGTCTAACCAGGCAGAGGGGAAAGTTATGCCAGCACTTCCCTTTTAAAGCATAAATGTAATAAAAACAAATTTTGACTGTGACATTCTAACTTTCTTATACAGTATACGGTAGATCAATTTTAGACATTTGACTCTTTTTTTAATGAATCCTGGTTTTATTTCTGCCATAAATGTTTAATTACATTGAAATCTCTTTGCTGCAACATCAGTCAAGCCTATTTTTGATTGATGGAATAAGAAATGTGTTGGTGCTGACTCACAGCTTACCTGACATGAAAAGTCATGCTGTCAATACATTAGCTTGTTCTTGTAACGAAGCTATCCTCATGTGTGTCATTAGACATGTATGAAATAAAAGTTTCACTATCTTCTTGTCTAATTCAGACTGATGATTTGAGTGTGACTGCAGTACGATCATCTATGATCCTTGACTCCTTCAGCTCATAACAGTTTCCTTCTCTTTAGGCGTTCAAGATTTTACTTTTATATTTTCCATCCCTAAATCTCATAACCTTTAGCCAAATATGTAGCCTTTTGGTCACAAATTGAAAACTGTTTTTCTCCATCTTATTTTTCATTTCTTTTATTTATTTCCTACTTTCGAGGCAGACTACTTTCTCTTTTTGTCAGAACGCATTGCTCCAGCTCCTGTTGCTCCCACTTGTTCCTACCCAGGTGTTGGTCATTATCTGTTTGTTAGTGTCTGTATATAAGTTAGCATCACTGTGTTTGTCCTTGTCTGTGCATTGTCCTTTCAAGACTCATGATCTGTTTCCCTCCGTGTCTCCTTGTGAGTGCAACATCAGCCTTTTTTGTTTTCTTAATAAATGAATTACTTATTTTACCTCTGAGTTCTCCGCCTCTGCCTGCACTTTGGGTTTGACTGCCATCAGAATCGTGATACTTGCACACTTGTTCCAATTTTTAGACAAACCTATCAACAATTAGCATCTTTTGTCTCATGTTATCTTCTAGAAAACATTTTATTGTCCTTTCATTGTTTCATTGTTGCTCAAACGAGCCAGAGCGGTTTAGTGAGAATCACTTTCTTTCACCTGTGAATTAGCTTATATTTTTTGGCCTTGTGCATGTACCATATTTTTCGGACTATAAGACACACTTAAAAGCTTTTATGTTTCTCAAAAATCGACAGTGAGCCTTATAATCTGGTGCGCCTGGTTGTGCTTACTGACCTCGAACTGATTTTATGTGGTACACGACGCTCAAAAATCGATCAAAATGAAATTGCTTAGCTTAATGCGCCTTATAATCTGTTGCGCCTTTTAGTCCAAAAACCATGGTATATTTTTTTTAATCCAATTCAATATTCTACACTTTCTTTTAATTATAACTGTGTTGTTACACGGCACTCAAAAATCGGTCAAAATGAAATTGCTTTGCTTAATGCGGGCGGCTGTGGCTGAGTGGTTAGAGCAGTCGTCCTCCAATGCAAGAGTTGGGGGTTCGAATCCACCAGCAGTCACATGCCGAAGTGTCCCTGGGAAAGATACTGAACCCCTCGTTGCCTCCGATGTGTGTCCCATCGATGTATGAATGTGATAAAGCACTGATTAGTCTCTTTAGAATGATTTGTTCAATTACTGTAAACACCGGTGTATAATACGCTCCGGTGTATAATACGCTTTGGCCAATATTTGGAAATAAATCAGAAAAATCGGTAGATAATACGCTTCGGTGTATAATACGCGCTGCCGTGACAGTCTTTTTTATGGCCACTAGATGGCGCCAGGATATGCCTCCAGGTACAGTCTGCAGGTAAACAGCGCATTAGCGCCCATAGCGGCCGAAACTGGTACTGCACCATTTTTAGGCCAAAATGAAAAACAGAGAATCAGAGCCAAAAATGGGTCTAAAAATCTGGGCAAAAATCTGTAGATAATACGCTTCGGTGTATAATACGCAGGACATTCAAATGAGCCAAAAAAGTGTGTATCATACACCGGTGTTTACGGTAGCTATGTAGAGATCTAGTGCTGTGTGAATGGGTAAATGAGGACACAGATTGTAGTGTAAAGTGCTTTGAGTATCTCAATAAGATAGAAAGGCGCTATATAAGGACTGTCCATTTAATGTGCCTTGTAATCCGGTGCGACTTGGTCCAAAAATACGGCATTTAAAAAAAAATCCAATCCAAAATTCTACACTTTCTTTTAATTTTAATTGTGTTGTTTCACAATATATTGTCACACATTTAAACAGTTTTGTTTCTGGTCTCTTACAAATACAGATTTTTCTGCAGTTAAAATTGGTAACATTTTTACCTTTTTTTTATTATTATTTTTTTTTTGCCTTTTTAATTTTTTTTATATTTTTTTATATATATTTTTTTTAACAATAAAATCAAACATCTGAATGAACATTGAGACTGAAGATTTTGTGTACTTTGCAGGGGTTGTACAACTTTTAGAACATAAATTGTTGCAATTCTTAGCATGACAAGCAGCAGTTTGGAGGACCTATAGGTGCCAGAGGAGAAAATGTAATAGATTTTAACACGCAGAAGTTCTTAAAAGTTTTAAAAATTTGAGGTGCCCAAACTGTTGCATGAACACTGTATACATAAACTCTGCATTATTACAATACAGGCATGAACTCTGTGGAAAAAATAAAATGAAAGTAGGAATCGCTCATCATTTTTGAAACGCATCTGCACTTTTTACTGTATTTATTTAAGACAAATGTCATGAAAATAAAAGTGTGCAATTCATATAAATATTATTGAATTTAACAGGGATAAAAACAAACTCCTGATTTTTTTTTTTTATAATGTCAAATTGTGATCAATGTCCATGCATCCAACTTACCCAACTCTTGTAACCTTTCACTGTTTTCTGCCACTTCTGCTTTTGAGTCCAAATAAATCAGCTCAGACACTTCAAGAGAACCATTTAGACACAAAGGAGAACAAATACTCAGCCAGTTTTTGTCTTCATGACCGGGAAAAAAATATGCAGACACACGCAAACACAATTAGGGTTTGGCCGGAGAGAGTGGTCGTCTGTATGCCTCAGACTGCTGTTGGGAGGGGTTTCAGGAGGAAGAGGGGTGCTTTTAGAAAAAAGGCTGGAACTGAATGATTTCTTTCTTTGTAATGGGGAAAGAGGCTGGAAGAAGGAGGGGAAAGAAAGGCTGTAATCTACTTCACATATGGAGAACTTGGCGAGTAAAGTAAACGTAAGGGCTGCATAGCATGAAAGGAACTCCATTCCCTTACCGTTTCTGGAAACCTTTTGTTAAAATATGACTGAGGTTTGTGCTTTAGATTTAAAATATGGAGGATAAAAAGCTAAATTCCACCTATCTTAATCAAAACAGCTAAAGGAGAAGCAGTCGTACTTTTGTATGCCTATAACATTTACAGGCTACTTGGAAAGTTTTGGTTAAGTCTTATCCTTTAAACTAACAAAGTTTTTACTTTAACCCTTTGTCAGTTTTTCTGTGTAAACATTATTAAAAAAAAAAAGAAGATGATCAAGTCCAGTCAATTGAATAATTTAAACATCTAAGACTAAACTCAAACTTTTTGGAAAAATATTTATTGTGAGTTGAAGATATTCTAACATTTAAAGTTACTTTAGAACAGGGGTGTCAAACCCACTTACAAAAGGGGGCCAAAATTAAAACCTTTTTCGAACTAAGGGCACGTTTCAAAATCTACATTTACTCAAGTTAGATACCAAACATGTTTTCTTGGTTGCAGGTTCCTCAACAAGAGTTTGACTGGTCTCATTTGACATCCTCTGTTGCACTTTTGACATCATAATTAGGGATGCACAATATCATCGGCATGGTATCAGTATCGGCCGATATTAACGTTAAAGTTCAATATCGGACATCGGCCATTCCATCAAAATAACACAGATATAAAAGATGCTCTTTTTGTATAACAACCCAGTGACAAGGATGCCTGCGGTGCCAGCACAATGTGATGATGTCACGACGGAGAGGAAAATTCAAAATGTCGGCGGTGTGGAAGTTTTTCTTTTTCGTTGAGGATGTTGGATTCCAAAGATTTTTGGACTACGTTGAGCCTCGCTACATCAAAGTCAAAGTCAAAGTCAACTTTATTGTCAGAACTGCAATATGTACAGGACATACACCGTCATACATCATACACCATACATCGTCCCCAGTCGGAGATTTTTGTCCAACGTAGCCTTACCCGAGTTACAAGCTGTCATTTCCGACGTCATTGAGAAGCTAATGGCTCAAAGCACATGAGTGAGTTTTACCACAGACATTTGGACGTCGTGTTAGCCCCGTTAGCATGACTAGCCTTACGGCACAATGGAAAGGCAAAAACTTTTAACTTAAAAAGTCTGTCCTTCATGCACAGGAGTGTAGAGGATCCTGCACTGCAGCTAGGAACCTGGAACAAGCCTCCACAAGTGAGACAGCATCGCAGGTGACTAATGCTAATAAATAACATTTAACACTTTTCATTTAATAAAAGTTAAAGTGCTATGCATATCATATGGTGTTACTGAATATGTGTCACCAGCTGTTACACAATTTTTGTAGCAAATAAGCCTAAATAAGAGGGCTGTGTTCTGACCAAGGAAAGTATGTTAAAAATATTGGTATCGGCCAAATAAGTTTTAACATATCGGCATATCAAATATTGGCCAAAAATCCTATACTGTATTGTGCATCCCTAATCATAATCCAAGATTACTGAAAAAAAATTAAAGTGATGAAAGTATTTTACATTTCAAATAACATCTTGTGGGGCCAGATAAGATGTAAACAAGAGCCACATTTGGCTCCCGGGCCTTGAGTTTGACACATATGCTTTAGAAGGTTTCTGTGTTTTCATTTAGAGGAATGACATTCAAATGTCAGAACACGCTGAAACGTTTAAAGAACAATGAGGATGTTCCCATTCGGTGGTTTTCACACTGTGTGTTTTTCCATCTTCTTTATGGAGGGAAATGTTTGGAATCCACAAGTTTTTCCCAGGGCTATGCTTTCTGAGAACTAAATCTGCTGAGAAATATGTAAGAAACCTTCAACCTTATATTTTTCCAAATTAATGCTAAAGAAATGTTGAACCTCTCTGAGGACGTCTGTGGCAATGTGCTGGAAAGAAAGCTGCCCGATATTCAAATGTTGGACTATGTCAGAGCAAAGCAACCAAAGGAAGATGAAAGGTTTTGCTCTTTAGGAGAACAATGAAGAATGCATGAGAGATTACCCAACCAGTCTGTTTTGTTTCTAGCCACATCCAAGAAGGAATAGTTTTTAGTTAGCTCATTTAGAAATGCACCTTTGTTTTTTTGTTAGATGAAGTGGCCCTGTTAGATTCACTGAATTGGGACCTTTAGCAGGTACTGACTGGGCAGCTGTGGCTGAGTGGTTAGAAAAGTCGTCCTCCAATTCAAGAGTTGGGGGTTTGATTCCACCAGCAGTCACATGCTGAAGTGTCTCTGGGCAAGGCACTGAACCCCCTCATTACCTCCAATGTGTGTCCCATCAGTGTATGAATGTGATCCAAAGCACTGATTTTTCTTTGTAAAGGTACAGTATAGTGATGTATGAATGGGTAAATGAGGGCAAAGATTATAGTGTAAAGCACTTTGACTATCTTTATCTGATAGAAAGGTGCTATTTACTAAGTACAGTCCATTTATCATTTACCTTTTACTGTACTGTAGTGTGTAGACGTGTTTGAAAAAGCTTGGATGAGAATTAGCACACTGAAATCTGAGGCTATGGTCCTCAGATGAAGAAGAGTGGTTTGTAGTGAGCTGGATGAGCTTAAAGCCCGAGATACACTCGAGCGTCCTCACGATACGCCTATACGCAGCGTACGTACGCTGTGGCAAAAGCGTAGCCCCGCGTAGCCCCTCAGGGCACGTACGCACAAAAGTATTTTTTTACTACCCATACGCGATGCGCGGTGTCTGAACATAAACTTCCCCGGCGCCGGACTGTTTTGTTTGTTACACAAATGAAATAAATTCCCCTTCTTTATCGCTGATCGGGCCTTTTCTTTTGTTTTTTTGCCTAAAGTCAAGTAATCACTTCTTCCTCCGTTCACTCCATGAATGAAATGAATGAATTCAGGTCCTACCTGGGTGCGGCGATGTTTTAAATATCCCTGGTGGGCTGTGTGCTGCAGGAAAAGCACTCCCTGTTATTATTTTTATTTCTGAGAGAACTTTTTACAACATATATAGTAGAAACACCGCATGAACACCGCCGCGGTCTTCAAGGCGCTACATGAGCTGGCTGTCAATCATTTCAGTAGGCGTGTCAGCAAGTAACCAATCAGCGAGCTCAGTTGAGTCCCCTCCGTGTGCAGCTGCTCATATTACAACAAGGAGAACGCGAGCGTTTGAAAGCTGATAGTTTCTGACATATGCTGAAGCATATCAGCAAAACACATGCGCACAAAATGCGCGCGTAGAGTGGCGTACCTGAGGACGCACGAGTGTATCTCGGGCTTTAGTGTTTCTTGTTTCTATTCTTATGAGGCTATAGGCAGACCAGGACAGTGTACCAGTTTGTCGTGGTGAAGAAATATGAGTACCGTGTTTTCCGGAATATAGGTCGCGGCTTTTTGCCTAATTTGCATGCCCTGCAACCTATAGAGAGGTGAGACATATTTATGGATTTTTTCCCATATTTTTAGACCAATTTTTGGCTCAGATGTGACCGTTTTTCATTTTGGCAGAAAATGGTGCAGTACCACTTTTGGCCACTAGGGGACACTTCCAGAGAGTCCACCGACCGTTTCCAGCTCATGTGTCCGAAAAAAAGCTCCTCTGCTCGGACTGACTCTGTTGCTGCCCGGCTTCCTGGTCTGGAGGTAACTTCTGTTAGTTCTGTGTTAGCTGTTTGTTTGCCAGATAAGTCAAGAACCACTCAGCAGATTTTTATGAAACTTACAGAATGTAATCACTGTATGGACATTTACAAGTGACTAGCTTTATGAGATGTTTGGGATTTAAAAAAACTATCTTTTAGCTTTGTTGTTAGAGGTTAGCTGCCGTAAACAGATACCTATGGATAAATAGCTCATAAACCACTCGGCGGATATTTTTTCTGCTCACAGAGTGTAATTATATGGCTTTAATTTACAAACTGTTGCCCTGTATGAAACATTTGAGATAAAATTAGATTTTTTAATTAGAGACGGACTAGTCTGTTTGCTTTCGTTTTATTTCTGTTTATAATGTTATAAATGGCTAATAAACCACTTGGCTAATAAACCACTAACCCTTGTGCTATAATGTCAGCTATAATTTTTAGCAAACAAATAATTGATTTTGCCGTGTTGAGCTTCTTAAAAGCCTTGCTTTGCGCTCCTGTGGCAGACATTTGCAACAGAGCTAAACACTCCGTCCATATTTCCGGGTTGTCTCAGCGGTGACGCGTCAGTGGTGGATGACGCATTACATCGGCGGTGACGTAGGTGCGACCTATATTTAGGTGCAACCTGTTTATGGATTTTTCCAAATTTTGGACAATAATTGGACAAAACGACCTATATTCTGGTGCGACCTATATTCCAGAAAATACGGTAATTGAGTGAAACTGTTGATGTATCAGGTAATCTTTTGAACTTTCACTTATAAACATGTGAGTATAAGACGGGCTCAGAGTAGAACTGTAGCTCCTCTATCCT
>JBBPBX010040537.1:0-29319 GCA_038048925.1 Garcialebias charrua
CGGCTGCCTTCATCGCCCTCTCTGGCCCACCGGCTGCCTTCATCGCCCTCTCTGGCCCACCGGCTGCCTTCATCGCCCTCTCTGGTCCAGCGGCTGCCAGCACCGCCCTCTCTGGTCCAGCGGCTGCCAGCACCTCCCTCTCTGACCCGGCTGCTGCCAGCATCTCCCTCTCTGACCCAGCGGCTGCCAGCATCTCCCTCTCTGACCCACCAGCTGCCTTCATCGCCCTCTCTGACCCAGTGGCTGTCAGCATCGCTCTCTCTGGCCCGGTTCTGCCCTGCTTCGAACTCTGGCTTGGCTCTGGACGTCCGCCCGAACCCTGGTCCCGCTCTGGGAGGTCCCCGGGACGTCCGCCTGACCTTTGGCCTCGCTCTGGACGGCCCCCGGGCTGTCCCTTGTTTTGCACGTAGCCCAGGGCCGTGTATGTGTATTCGTGTTTTGGTTTTTCCTTGCTCCCAGGTTTGGTCCTGTCGGTTTTTTGTTTAGGTTTTTTGCCCTCTGTCCTTGTGTTTGCCCCCTCCCCCCGCCCTGTTCTGGCTTGGGTTCCTGTTTTTCTGGATGGTCCGTCAGGATGCCGGACCTTAACGGGGGGGCTATGTCACGTTCAGCGGCCCCGCTGACCCATTGGCCCCTGACCCTTTAGGCCCCGCTGACCCTTTAGGCCCCTGACCCATTAGGCCCCTGACCCTTTAGGCCCCGCTGACCCTTTAGGCCTGACCCATTAGGCCCCGCTGACCCTTTAGGCCCCGCTGACCCTTTAGGCCCCGCTGACCCTTTAGCCTGACCTACTCCCTTTAGCCTGACCCTCTCCCTTTAGCCTGACCCTCTCCCTTAGCCTGACCCTGACTCCCTTCTGTCTGTCATAGTTTTTGCCCCTTCTGTCCACCCTCTCCCTTTAGCCTGACCTGCTCCCTTTTGCCTGACCCTCTCCCTTAGCCTGACCTTTCCCCTTTAGCCTGACCCGCTCCCTTTAGCCTGACCCGCTCCCTTAGCCTGACTCTGACTCCCTTCTGTCTGTCATAGTTTTTGCCCCTTCTGTCCACCCTCTCCCTTAGCCTGACCCGTCCTGTTTGTTCATCCCAGTAAGTTCATCCCAGTAATGCTTGTCACCCTCCTCTGCTCCTGTCTTCTGACCCTTCCTATTTAGTTCCTGCTCCTGTCTCTGCTCCTGTCTTCTGACCCTTCCTATTTGTTCATCCCAGTAATGCCTGTCACCCTCCTCTGCTTAGTTCATCCCAGTAATGCCTGTCACCCTCCTCTGCTTAGTTCATCTGCACCATGCTTATGTTCTTTGTTTCTGTCCTTTCCTCAGTCTTCCTCCTCAGTCATGTCTCACAGCCACTCCTGTCAGTCAACTGTTCACCACGCCCCTTCTACCTCAGCCTAGCAATCAGTTTCATTCCTTCCACCTGTTTCCTTCCACCTGTGCAGCTCAGCATTTAAGCTCCTGCCAGCCACTGCAGTTGGCTCAGTCATTGTTGTTGAATCTTTGGTTCCAGCTCTGGTCACAGACATCACGGTCCTCTGTTTTTGCCTGCCTGCCTAAAGTCTTTGTTTGAAAGTTTTGCCGCCACGCCGGCTTTTGTTTTTGTATTGTTTAAAAATAAATAAGTTTTATTTTTGAAATACATCTCCTGCTTCGATCATCTTGCCTGCTTTTTGGGTTCACACCTAAACGGATCGTGACAAAAAGACTTCTTCAGTCTGAGGAACTGCAACAAACTCAGTCTTATAAACAGCACTTTCTCATAGTGAATCAGCTAGTTTGCTGGTGACGGCCCAAACTAGTTGTTCACATGAAAAAGGAGGACCATCAGCCTAACGACTGATCATTAATGCCCTGATGGCCGCTTGCTATTCACAGAGGGCTTAGTGATGCACTAACAGCAGGGATGCAGTTAAACATAGAGGCCTCATTCCCTGTGTAATGGAGTTCTCTTCACCTTTTTGCCCAACTCCCCTCAGGAAGGAGGTTGAGGAGCATTAAGTGTAGAACCACTAGACTGAGGAACAGCTTCTACCCTGAGGCTGTTAGACTCATGAATATCTAACCAGAATAATCACTGTGAAAAAAAATCACATCATGTTGCTGCTGATCTGTTTCATGTTGCTGCTGATCTGTTTCATGTTGCTGTGCTCATTTGTGCTCATCTGCTCACACAGACTCATGTTTGTGCTGCTGTTCGAATGCTTTTATTCTATTAGTGCTTAGTGTATTTTTAGTTGATGTTTTTCTTAGTTCATATCTTAGATGTTATTACTGTTTTTCTTTTACATTTTATTGTTGGATGTAACTGGGATCCTGTGTACATAATTTCGTTCCATCACATGTACCACATGTGGTGCAAATGACAATAAAGAATCTCTGACTCTGACAAAGATGGCTTCCTTCACTCCTCTCAAATCAATGTTCCTCTCTGTCAAGGATGTGAACATCTTCATCCCTGAAAGAGTGTCCACTGGCCTGGAGATGAGTGTTGACCACAGAGTCTTGACCTGGTGATGTTGCTCTTCTGTGCTGGGCCATCCTTTTGGCCAGTGGCTGTTTAGTTTCCCCGATATAAGACTAATCACCGTCCTTCTGGCGTTGAACAGCAAAGACAATATTACAAACCGCATGTTTCATTTAACTCAGAGATGCATGACCTTCTCACTTTTTTCTGCACCTCCCCTGTGAAGACTATTTTTCTTGGCGACTTAAATATCCACGTGGACAATTCTTCTTCACCTCTGGCAACAGATTTTAAGTCTCTTCTGGACTCTCTTAATCTCACTCAACATGTTGACGCCCCTACGCACAGCAGGGGGCATACTCTGGATTTGGTGATTACAGACACTGTACTCATCAATAACTTATCTGTATATGACCTGGGTGTCTCAGACCACAGGGTCATCTCCCTGGAAGTGCCTTCATCTTCGCCTGCTTCAAATCCAAAACGACCCATCCAGTTCCGTGACCTTAAAAACATTTCCCTTGATGTTCTGTCTGCTGATCTTCACACCCTGACCGCTGTCAATCATTCATCTGCAGATGACTCTGTGGATTACTACAACCAATCTCTTCGGGAGCTCCTGGACCTACACGCCCCCTTAAAGACAAGACTGGTGTCTTTCTCGCGCTCAGCTCCTTGGTACACTGATGAGCTGCGCAAGATGAAGGCAACTGGCCGTGCTATTGAGAGACGTGTAAAATCATCTGGTCTGTCTGTGCATAAGCAGGCATATAAAGAACATCAGAAAGCATACGCCTATTCTCTTAAAGAAGCACGCTCCAAATATTATTCTAACATCATCAACACCTGCCCTGGAAACTCTAAACAGCTCTTCTCCACAATCACTCGTCTGCTTAATCCCATTAAGCAAACTCTTGAGGACTCTGCTCAAAAATGCGACCTGTTTCTTTCATCTTTTAAAACCAAAGTTGACACTATCAGATCTCAGCTCCACAACCTCCCCGTTCTCAGTGTGCCACCCACCCGTCTGCATTCTGGGACCCTAAACAGCTTTGACGAAGTTGTTCAGAGTGAGGTGGAGGCCATCATCAAGAAAATGAAGCCTTCATCCTGCGCCCTGGATCCTTTCCCCTCGTCTCTCATAAAAACCAATCATTCTGCAATAGGCCCACTTATCACTCAAATAATAAATCAGTCTCTACAATCTGGTCATGTTCCACTGCCTCTAAAAACCGCCATCATTAGGCCTCTTCTGAAAAAATCTAATTTGGATCCCGACATTTTTTCTAATTACCGCCCAATTTCACACCTCCCTTTTCTGTCTAAAGTGCTGGAAAAAGCTGTTGCTGCTCAGCTGCAGGATCACCTACAACAACACTCCCTGTATGAGAAGTTCCAGTCTGGATTCAGGGCAGCTCACAGTACAGAGACTGCATTGCTGAGGGTTACCAATGATGTCCTCTTGGCTGCTGACACTGGCTCTCCCTCCATCCTTGTCCTCCTTGACCTCACTGCAGCCTTCGACACTGTGGACCATAGTATCCTCCTCCACCGTCTTCATGTGGAGGTCGGTCTCTGCGACACAGTCCTGGACTGGTTCAAATCTTTCCTCTCCAATAGGCTGGAATGTGTTAGTCTTGGCAACGCCACGTCCCAGACAGTTTGTGTCTCCTGTGGTGTCCCTCAGGGGTCGGTTCTGGGGCCCCTGCTGTTTTCCCTTTACATGCTGCCTTTAGGTCAAATTATTAATCAGTTCAACATTTCTTTTCACTGTTATGCCGACGATACACAGCTTTACATCAGGACTGGAGCATCCTCATCTTCCACCTTGTCATCTCCATCTTCACTCACTGCCCTCTCTGCCTGCCTGGAGGCAATTAGGGCATGGATGAATCAGAACTTTCTTCAATTAAACTGCTCCAAGACTGAGGCCATACTGATTGGCACCCCTCACCAGGTACAAACATCTCCTATAACAAGACTTTCCTTTTCTGGACAAGACATCCCCCTCTCCACCTCTGTTACTAATCTTGGAATAAAAATGGACTCCAATCTTACATTTGAAAATCACATTAAGCATCTGTTTAAAACTTGCTTCTTCCATCTTCGAAACATCTCCAGACTTCGCCCATCCCTAACTTTTTCCGATGCTGAGAAGCTCGTCCATGCTTTTGTCTCCTCCAGGCTCGACTACTGCAACTCCCTGTTTATTGGAATCCCTGGCAAAAACCTTCAGAAACTTCAATATATTCAAAACAGTGCAGCAAGGATCTTGTTGAGAGTTCGTAAATTTGAACATATTACGCCCATTCTCCATAACCTTCATTGGCTTCCTGTCGCCTACAGAATTCAGTACAAAACTGCTCTCATTACACATCAATGCTTACACGGAACTTCACCAGATTATCTGAAGGATATTCTTATTCCATACTCATCCACCCGTTCGCTGCGGTCACAGAACAGCAATCTCCTTCACATTCCGAGAACCAAATTAAGGACCATGGGAGACCGGGCTTTCAGTGTGGCTGCCCCCCGCCTGTGGAACTCTCTTCCTGACTGTCTAAGAGCCCCACAGTCTGTGGTTGACTTTAAGAGCGACTTGAAGACCTTTCTTTTCGACCAAGCATACTCTACCTCCTCATGATTCTACTTTTGATCTTAGCTGATATTGTTATTGATTTTAATTGTTTTATTATTTGTTTTATTGTCATTTAATTCTGTTGCTCCTTGTAGCACTTTGAGATTTTCATTAATGAAAAGTGCGTTATAAATTGAATTCATTATTATTATTATTATTATTACATACTCTGTTTTTGCCAGCGGACTGGATCTGTGGGATGAACCAGTCTTTGCCGTAATGTAATTTGGGGTTTGAAAGCCACTTGGATGTTCGTATTGCATGACGAATTCTGGAGTGGCAGAGAAGTATGTTAGACTGGTACAGGACATGTATGAGGACAGCAGGACAGTGGTGAGATGTGCTGTAGGAGTGACAGATAGCTTCAAGGTTTAGGTGGGAGTGCATCAAGGATCGGCTTTGAGCCCCTTCTTGTTTGCTCTGGTGATGGACTGACTAACAGATGAGGTCAGGCAGGAATCCCCATGGACTATGATGTTTGCAGATGACATTATGATCTGTGGTGAGAACAGGGAACAGGTGGAAGAGAACTTGGAGAGGTGGAGGTATTCACTTGAAAGAAGAGGAATGAAAGTCAGCCGTAGTAAGACAGAGTACATGTGTGTGAATGAGAGGGAGGAGGTGGAACAGTGAGGCTACAAGGAGCAGAGGTCACAAAGGTGCAGAACTTCAACTATTTGGGGTCCACTGTCCAGGAAAATGGGGAGTATGGTAAAGCGGTGAAAAAGAGAGTCCAGGCAGGATGGAGTGGATGGAGAAAAAGTTTCACAGTTTTGGGCATATCAGACTGAGGAGATCCTGGTAATGACCCAGGACACACTGGAGACACTGTCTCTCTGTTAGCTTGGGAACACCTTGGAGTCCTCCCAGAAGAAGAGCTAGAAGAGGTGGCTGTGGAAAGAGACTTCCGAGCCTCCCTGCTCAAGCTGCTGCCCCGACAACCTGACTTCGGAACAAGTGGAAGATGAAGGATGGATGGACGGTTATGGTAAAATAGAAATACATAAATCAGGGCCTTATCTTTAGTAATGAAGGTATCACTTTAACATTTCATGGTGAATAATGAGCTGAGATTAAAGACAAAATTCAGTATTTACTAGATCACTTATGCACCAATCCTCACTTATCATATGGACATAAGATATAGATCATGACCGTGAAATTTGATCTTTGATACAAGATTGGCTGACACCGTTTGGTGTCAGCCGAGATGGTTCAGGCATCTGATTAGGATGCAGTTCTATTGTAGGTTTGGAGGCAAGGCTGTCTAAATTAGAAGCTTGGCTCTGCTTCTATCAAGATTAACTCCTGTTAATAGTTCTCAAGCAGACTTTGAGCAACCAGGATCCCAGCCTGGCTGGGTGACAGCTTGTAGTAAGCATAGTGCTAAGGCTAAGCCCCCAGTTCACCACTGTCACTGTTCCTCATTTGTGTTCACTTTAATGTGTACACCTCCATTACTTTGATTATTAAAGTTTGTCCCCTATATGTAGCTAGGAACTATCTTGTTATTTTTATGATTGTATTGTATTTTGTGATTGTGTGTACAGCACTTTGGTCCTGTTGGGTGCATAAAGTGCTCTATAAATAAAGTTGGTATGGTATGGGATGGTATTTTCTGCTTTCTGAATAAAAGTCAGTCATCTTGGTCATTTTACATAGTTTCATTTTTCTAAACGTTTTTCTGTCTCCCTCTAATCCTCAGCGGTCTATGCATCTGAGATGTGTGACGTTCTGAATCAGGAGCTCTTCTCTGCGTGTCATGAGTACCTCAGTCCAACACCTTTCCATCAGCAGTGCCGTGCAGATACCTGTAGGTGTGGGACCCCCTGCCTCTGCTCTGCACTGGCTCATTACGCTCGCCACTGCCGGAGATTTTCAGTCATTATTGACTTTAGGTCCCATGTATCTGACTGCGGTGAGTTTTCAGCTGAAAGTTTATAAAAGTTAACAACAAGAACAACTCATAATATTTTCCACTTGCAGTGGTCACCTGTCCAGCCACCATGCAGTATGGTACCTGCGTCTCCTCCTGCCAGCAGCAGTGCTCCTTCCTCTCTCTCCCTCAGCACTGTGGAGAGGACTGTGAGGAGGGCTGCACCTGTCCTCTGGGCTCCTTCTACAACCACCGAACACACACTTGCGTGCACAGGTAAAACTGGATGGAAGGAATTCTTGAGCAAAAGTTAAAAAAAATTTTTAGGGGTGTTAATGTATAAGCACTAAGCTGAGCAGATATGAACACATTATTATTATTATTTTAGTGATAATCTTCCATTTCAATCACAGTTTTGATTTAGAGCTTTTACAAAAATCCATGCAAAAACAATAAAACATCAGCTTGGAATATTGCGTTATGAGTTTTAGTAGCAGTATATTGCAACACACACACATAAATGAACAAAGAAACGTTTCACATATACAACAACAGTATTTTGGAGTTCTACAGCTCAGGTACACTTTTAAATGATTCATATACCGAACCAGCCTTTTTATATGTTAAAGGATTTACACTGAATCATTGTTTTAGTTTTGTGAATCTTGAAGATTTCATCATGGACTATTTAACTTTAAATGGGATGTCACACATTCTTTTAAAAGTTTTTGCCAACAAACTTTTCTTATTCACACAAAGTATGCTATAAAAGTATACAGTCAATAATTACACCCAGGTTTTTGTTGTTGCGCTGTGGTTTATTGCTTTACAGATTCATCTTAAATCAAACTGAATCATTCCTGATTAGGGTCATTCATATGATTATATCAAATCATTAAATGCCCAAATCATGAGAGATTTATTTGAAGAGATTTTTTTTATTGCTGTCTTTCAAGTCACAAGTTCACAAACATTTTTTGTATTTGGCAGCATTGTCTTTAAGCCATAAGTCATGTATTTTTGTTTTCCTTCTACAAGCTTCTTATAATACGTAGTTTGCTGGAATGTTGTCCCATGAGTCAAGTTTGCAAGGTTCCTGCATGTTCTATTAATGTAATGATGTTCATTAAGGCCACATTTCTGTTTAATCAGACCTCAGGTCATACATCCATCCATCCATTATCTTTTACCCGCTTCTTCCATTTTGGGTCACGGGGGTCGCCGGTGCCCATGTCCAGCAATCACAGTGCGAGGGGTGGGGTACACCCTGGACGTGTCGCAAGTCCATCACAGGACCACATAGAAACAAACAATCATTTACTCTCTCACGCACACCTAGGGACAATTTAGAGTTACCAATCAGTCTAACATGCATGTTTTTGGACTGTGGGAGGAAACCGGAATACCCAGAGGAAACCCACACATGCACGGAGAGAACAGGCAAACGCCACCCAGAAAGGCACCCGTACCGGGATTTGAACCAGCAACCTTCTCGCTGAGAGGCAGCAGCTCTACCAGTTGCGACACCGTGCTGCCACCTCAGGTCATGTCTACCAAAAAATGAGGGTCTTTGCCCCAGTGTGCAATTCTTATCTGACTTATGTTGCGTCTGAAGTAATGGCTTGTTCCTTGGTGAGTGGAGTTTCAGCCCATGTGGCTTTAGACTTCCTATCACGGCGGATAGACTCTCTTACATTTTTACAACTCTTTAGCTATTCTTTTGGGGCTGATACACATTGTACACCAAAACACGTTCATCTCAGGCACACAGAACCCGTCTCCTTCCTTGCGCAGTACGATGGCGGGTGTGGGTGTTTTAATAGGTGAACACAGAACCCTCAATCATCTGGAATTTGTAGCCAAACACAAACCAGAGTTGTAGAGGTCATAAATTCTGAAAAGTAATAAAAATTCTACAAAAATGTGTTCTCTCTTAATATTTATCCTAATAGCATTTAACAGATATAAGAATAAAAAAATTATAATAATTCAGTGTCATTGTATGTGCATTTATACACTGTACAAAACAACACGGACCAGTTTTCGTTTACATTGTCAGAATCAGAATAAGCTTTATTACCATTCCACCGAAGTACAGTGAGATTATGTTCGTATAGACATCTGAAAGATGGGCGGAGTGCATGTTTCCGCTGCTCCTAACAGTGCGGCCCCTTATTCTTTTAGATAGAAAAGCCATGAGGAGAGGATGGTGATATTACAAAAAAAGATATCTTCACACCTTGTCCTTATCAAGACGATTTAAGACATCAAAAACTCTACCAGCAAGCACATTTATAAACACATTATGCATCTGATGACAAGACGGTGAGATTTGTCCATGAAGCACTTCCCTTGAGTTCTGCTGGTACTTTCGATGATCCAAAATGGCCAGATTTGTGGGTAATCCACTGGTCCGTGCTTATTAGCTCCCTCCAAGTTCGTCTCCAACATGCTGGCAAGTCCCAGAAGTCGCAAGTGACCTGTGATTCTCACAAATCGCTCCCATCTTAAATCAGCTCATAAATCAGCTGATTTTGAGTGCTTGAAGCACAAACCAAACCTTCACACATGGTTGGCAGCTTTGCCATGGCCAAAACTGCTGCCGCCATCTTCTATATTAGCCTATAACATAGGTATCCGCCGGTGCCAAAAAGCAGAAACCCTGCTATCATGATTCCAATGATATAACCATTTTTGGCATTCTCCTGAGACAATACAGAAAGGCACATCAACTTCCAACCCCCCCATGGATTCTTGTTGTATACTGCCACATCTGTCTCAGTGGGACATAGGGGTTCTCTAGGACCCTGTCTCTTGGTTGAAAAAAATGTATTGATTGCGTTGAAAGTCCAGCCGACCAGATCCATTTCAGTGGTTTAAGATTCGGAAGATGTGTAAAATAGAAGCTCCGATACACAAGACAGAGACCAAAAAATCAGGAGGACGACAGGAGGGTGAAGAAAAGCATCTGTCTTGCTCAAGAGCGAGGGAGAAAATAAAAGTGTGAGCCATTAAAAAAACTGATTGGAGTGATGAACAGCTGCTTCTTCCATGTATGATTTGGTAATTTCCTTCAGTATGATTAAACGTTTTCTCACAGCGACTGTTTGAGGCTTTTTTACAATCTGATTTTTTTTCTGCCTGTATTATTGAGAGTAAAAGACAGAGGTGCCTGGCCACCATGTGACCCTGAAGAGCCACCAGCAGCAGGTTTAACATTTCTTTTGATCTTGGTTCTCTTTTTATTTCTTATGTAGTTTTTACATCAAAATGTCTGACGTTTGTCACCTTCTTAGACAATCAAATCACTGAACATTGATGGGAGTTGTCGTTTTGGGCAGTAGCTGCGATGGAAGATATAATTGTTACACTTTTTAACATCAGGTTCAGGAGACACGTGCACATCACTGCTTAGTCTTGCTGTGTTTTGGAGCAGCACCAGCTTTGTCGGCTGTTTTTTGTGCTGACGGCCGTCGAGCTGGAAGCGCTCCACCAAACAAATCCTCTCAAAGTGATATTTGTATCTGCTCTGAATCTCGGGTCAGTTCTTAAGTGGAAAGCCTTGTAGCTTTCCTGCAGACGTTATAGAGCTCGAGGACCCTCCATAATTGCGCGTTCCCTTTCAGTCTGCTCTGCCCTGGAAGACTCGCCGCTTAATTCCTCCAAAATGCCCCAGGTTTTTACATCCTGGTGCAGCTCAGTGCCTTACTTACCATGTGCTAGAGTTACATCCAGGAATTCACTGTGAAACCCCCTTTTCATTCCCACTCAGTCTGGGGACAACACAGACATCTGATAACCAGTGAGAAAGAATTTTCGTACAGAAGTTGATGTGAGGCATTGACCTATATGTTACAAAAACTTTTAGCTTCAGCTAAACTGTCTCAAGTTCACTGTATTTTTGTTTTTCTGTTGTCTTAATGTAAAAGTTTTGTTTCAAACACCGTTTGCCTTTGGATTCATCCCCTTCAGGGCAGATTTCATCTCCCAAATTTGCCCTCCTTCCCCCTATCCACTTACCATGAATAGTCTGTTTAAAGTAACATAAAGCCCTCTTTAACATAACCCTTAACACATTAAGGAACAAATTGTTCAGTGTGTGTGTTACAGTACCTGAGGTCTGCTGAAGCTTAGTGCACATTTTATCCACTGCTGCCAAAAATAAAATATGGACCATGATATTTTTGCCAGTGGGGAACCCTCAGAGAAGGCCAGCACATATGAAGTGTTACAGTTAAATATTGATTTGATTTCAAAACTACATTTTTTTTTGTTTTTCACATTTTTTGCTAACTTCTACAATTTTCTGTAAGATACTTTTCAGCAGCGCTGGAACTTTTGTTTTAATTCATAAAAATACAGTTGTCCAATCAAATTCTTTTAAATTTAAGCCTAGGCAGAAACATGTTTAAAGGTTCAACAATGTTCAGTCAGGTCATCTGGATGGCTTCTTTTTTTCAGTTGAGACCTTTCATCCTTCTTCGATCTGAGGCGCCACCAACAAACACAACTGATTCCCAATAACATCATACTCCATAACTTCCTCATAGCATCCATAGAGCATAGTCCATAGCATCCATAGTCCATAGCATCCATAGTCCATAGCATCCATATTCCATAGTGTCCATAGTCCATAGCATCCATAGTCCATAGTGTCCATATCACATAGACCATAGCATCCATAGCACAAAGACCATAGTGTCCATATCACATAGACCATAGCATCCATAGCACATAGACCATAGCGTCCATAGTCCATGGCGTCCATAGTCCATAGTTCATGGCGTCCATAGTCCATAGCATCCATATTCCATAGTATCCATAGCCCATAATCCATAGCATCCATAGTCCATAGTGTCCATATCACATCGACCATAGAATCCATAGCACATAGACCAGGGGTCACCAACATGGTGCCCGCGGGCACCCGGGTGCCCCCCAAGGACCATTTGAGGTGCACCCGGACCTGTTCTAAAAATAGCACAACTCACTACTAAGCTGGATTTAAAATGTAATTTTATTCAGTCGTTATTCTTTTTTTGTATTTATATATATATTAAAATGTCTATCTTAAAAATATGTTCTTAAAAATATGTTTATTATACATTTTTTTCAATTTACGCTTTGTTATTTCCGAAGAGTTTATCAAACTGGTGCCCTTTGTATGACTCCGTACACACGAAGTAGCTCTCAGATTCAAAAAGGTTGGTGACTCCTGACATAGACCATAGCATCCATAGTCCATAGTCCATGGCGTCCATAGTCCATAGTTCATGTCGTCCATAGTCCATAGCATCCATATTCCATAGTATCCATAGTCCATAGTCCATAGCATCCATAGTCCATAGTGTCCATATCACATAGACCATAGCATCCATAGTCCATAGCATCCATAGTCCATAGTATCCATAGTCCATAGCATCCATAGTCCATAGTGTCCATATCACATAGACCATAGCATCCATAGCACATAGACCATAGCGTCCATAGTCCATAGTCCATGGCGTCCATAGTCCATAGTTCATGGCGTCCATAGTCCATAGCATCCCTATTCCATAGTATCCATAGCCCATAATCCATAGTCCATAGCATCCATAGTCTATAGTCCATAGCGTCCATATCACATAGACCATAGCATCCATAGCACATAGACCATAGCGTCCATAGTCCTTGGCATCAATAGTCCATAGCGCTTCCTCATAGCGTCCATAGCACATAAACCATAGCATCCGTAGCACATAGACCATAGTGTCCATAGTCCATGGCGTCCATAGTCCATAGTTCATGGCGTCCATAGTCCATAGCATCCATACTCCATGGCATCATAGCCCATAATCCATAGTCCAGAGCATCCATAGTCTATAGCATCCATAGCACATAGACCATAGCGTCCATAGTCCATAGTCCATGGCATCAATGGTCCATAGCGCTTCCTCATAGCTTCCATAGCACATAATCCAAAGCATCCATAGTACATTGACCATATTGTCCATAGCACATAGACCATATCACAGTAAAAATGCAAGTGTTGAATTAACACCCTCAGTGTTAATTTTAACACCGGAAAAGTGTCTATATGTGTCCAAGTCAGCTGGTGTTAAAGTAACACTTTCGAAAGTGTTAAAAGTTTAACACCCATTTTTTGTTAAATTAACACCAGACATTGTTAATATTCAACAATAGCTAGTGTCACATTAACATTGCAACAGTGTTAGTGTTAAAATATAATGTTAAAAGTAACACTGTTCAGTGTTAATCATAAACATAATGCGGTGTTGAAAAAGTAAACGACTGACACCACAAGGTGTCAATAATTTACCTTTTCAACACCGCATTATGTTTATGATTAACACTGAACAGTGTTAATCATAAACATAATGCGGTGTTGAAAAGGTAAATGATTGACACCACAAGGTGTCAACATCAACCAAATCCAATGGGAAAAAATTTTCTAAAAAAAAATACTCAGAAATGGAAAGTTCAACTTTTATTAAACCCATTTCAGTATTACAGACCTTCGATGCTCAGCTCATATAAAACAGTAGCAGGGCACAATATGTTTCTTTCATCATTATCAGCCGAAAATTGCCTGTCATAAGGCTGATAATACAGTATATCAGATTAGCGACACAAATAATAGCAAACACATCATCCACCATCTATTCTGAAAGCATTCAGATGATCATCTAAACACTCTAAATGACTTTAGCAGTCACAAATAAAATAAATACAGCCAAGTTTATGTGAACCCCTTTTGGGTCCCAGTGGATTTGCCATTTCAAAATCATCGTAATACAACTGTACAGTATTTATTGGGAGATCATGTTCTTGCTCTGAAAATAATGAGTGATTTCTGGAATAAGAACCATCACTGATGTCTCTATAGATCCCATCTTTATGGCTCTTTACTTGTTGAAAGCAAGTACTAGTTCGTTAGTAAACAATGACTCAACAGTTCCTAAAATAGGTACATACTGTACATAAATTTGTCATTAACAGGAATTTGACTGTAAACACCTGTTGTTTTATGCAAATGTGTATCATAACACACTCCAAGAACATGCTCTATTGGTTCAACAATTTTCCATAAAAAAAATATATATATATACCTTTGCCTCTTTGTTTCAGTGTTAAGGTGTGTGAATAGATTTTTCATGTTCTCAACACATTATTTGACTTTGTTTAAGGTTTGCTCATTCACTTCAGATGAAAAACATGCAAGAACAGCATCCTGTGCTTGAATATGAACATAATTAACAACCTCTTCCATTGAACAAGTTAAAGACTGCACAATATTTTCAGAAACTCCAGCTGCTTGAACTTGGGCAACAGAGCTACACATGTCCATTAACTGCCACTTTTTAGGAAGACTTTCTTGACGAACAGAAGTAGTACTCAACGGGTCATCGGCACAAACATCATGGGTCTCAACACCATCTGTTCCAACATTGTCCACATGAACAGAGTCTATGGCAATAGTGTCTCCATGTGCTTTCACCAAGTGCTTCTTGAACCCAGAATACGTGTAAAAAAACTGATGAACAGCTATGTTCCTCACATTTCAAACGCAATTTGTGGCCTGGATACAAAGCATGACTAAATTTCAAATGCTGAAAAAGAGTTGAAGAATGTCTGTGCTGAACCTTACAAATGAAACATGTTGGCATATTTAAATGTTGTTAATGCTCACTCTGATTTCCTTGACTCTGGGGCTCTCCTTTGTTGCTGCCGCATCAATCCCATAAACTGTTGTTTGGATGAATTTGTAGAAGTTGAGTAGGGTTGCATCGTAGGACACAGCAAACACAAAATGCGCCTTAAAAAGTTCATCGAAGGCAGCCACTGCAGTCTGTACCACACAAGGAATGGGCTTCTGATCCAGGATGATGTAGAACTTTTGAATACTGCTCTTCTTTTCTCCAACGCAGAGGAGGAAGGGCTGTGCAGATCCAACTTTGCCAAGGAATGTCGCCATGCTTGTCCCCACCTAAGATTGAGAGACAGCACATTAGAAATAATGGTTTTAGACCCTCACAAGCAACAAATTAAGAACACTTTCCACCTTCCTTTAGCTGTGACCATGCCACAAAAGTGGATGTGACTTGTGACTTGCAAGGAAACTCTTGTGAGCTTCAGTGAAAAGATCAGTTCTAATAGGCTCATACAATTCTTTGTGACATTATGTTCCCATAACCAATTTTTTTCCCATTTCGTCATAAAATTTACCTTGATCCCTCCCATCCCCTCCAAAATTAACTATAAATTTATAATACAAATAAAAACAAATAATGACTTTACATTATACAGTCTTGTAAAACTGAGATCAATTTACTGTAAGTGAAGCGCAATAATGCATGTGAAAAACATACCTTCATGAACTTCATGAACTTCACAACACGATGAGCTGCCTCAGTTGCACTAATTTTTACACGTTTCTTCCCTTTGGGGGTTGGAGGCAATAGATGAACCAGCAGGAGAATGGCTGCCAAGTCGCTATCCCATTCTGATAAAATCATAACACAAGCAATCATTAGAATTACGACATGAAAATGCATACATAGAAAAGACTGTTGAACATATTTATCTATCAGTACATACCATAATCACGTGATTCCTCCTGAGCAGACAGAAGGTCATCCAGTGGAACGCTCTGTCTAAGGCTTTTGCTGACAGTGATGACCTTTGGTTTGTAGAATGTTGGGCCATCTTGCAATGAACTTCCCCAAGATGTCTTCTCCAAAGAGCATGATGAAGTCCTGCTCAATCTAAAAAAAAGAAAAAATACCATTAAAAAACCCAATTCAAAAGTTCGGTTAATCAAATCTCAGAGTTTCTCACCAAGCCTGGTGTATCCAAGAATCTAGGGAAGTGATCCAAGATGAGTGATGACTGGTCCAGATCATATAGCATATTCTGTCTATGCTTAAATGTTGCCTTCATTCAAACACTTCTATGGCCAAAGCTCCATCTGAGATGAACTCCAAAAACTCATCTGTCACATGCACAACAAAGTCCTGGAGAAAACAAGAAGGGTCAGGGTAAAGATGATTTGAAAATAAAACTGACAAGAATCGAGGCATCAGAGACTCTTCCTGTACCTTGCAGTGATCAAACTGGACAGTGAAGTGAGCGTCAGAGCTTCGAGAAGGTCTGTCAGGGCTGACCATGGGAGGAACCACGGTGGGCTCGCTGTGCTCCCAGAATGTGTACTGACAGAAGACAAAGTTGGACAGGTTGAGCGGCAGCCCCGTGGTCTCTTTGATCCTCACCTGGACGAGACAAACAACGATTCTCTCAGAAGGAAAGACTTTTAAAGTCTTTGTTGTAACCTGCCAAGAGGTGTGGTGTGGGCTTTCTTACCCTGCAGCTGAGCCTTTTGGACATGTGGACGATCTCTCCGTTGGTGTCCATGACCTCGTAGCAGCTACATTCACTGGAATTCTCTGATGACTCGTCCGCCCAGGAAAGACTCACAGGAACAGCTCCACTGACTCGCTGCAGCTCAACATGCAACCTGCCAGCCACCTGTACACATGAGCAGAATGTCACTGCAAGATCCAGAAAATTCTGACTGGCTGGTATCCTGTTTTTTATTTTTAAGTATTTTTTTTTTGCAACCAAACTACTTCTGCATACTTTATGCTATTTAGCTGTCCATATTTTATTTTATACTTTTAGCTCTGTGATGGATGTCCTCCACCTCTCGTACAGTGAGTGCTGGAGATAGGCACCAGTTGCCCCTGACCTGGAAAGGGACAACAGGATAAGTAGATGGATGGATGGAAGCGTGGATGTATGTATGGATGGATGAGTAGATGGATGGATGTGTGGATGGATGAATGGGTGGAAGGATGGATAGATGGAAGGGTGGACGGATGGATGAGTGGGTGGATGGATTGATGGGTGGATAGATGGAAGTGTGGATGGATGTATCGATGGACAGATGGATGTGTGGGTATGGATGATGGGTGTGTAGGTGGATGGATGGATGGGTGGGTGGGTGGATGGATGGATGGGTGGGTGGATGAATGGGTGGAAGGATGGATAGATGGAAGGGTGGACGGATGGATGAGTGGGTGGATGGATTGATGGGTGGATAGATGGAAGTGTGGATGGATGTATCGATGGACAGATGGATGTGTGGGTATGGATGATGGGTGTGTAGGTGGATGGATGGATGGGTGGGTGGGTGGATGGATGGATGGGTGGGTGGATGAATGGGTGGAAGGATGGATAGATGGAAGGGTGGACGGATGGATGAGTGGGTGGATGGATTGATGGGTGGATAGATGGAAGTGTGGATGGATGTATCGATGGACAGATGGATGTGTGGGTATGGATGATGGGTGTGTAGGTGGATGGATGGATGGGTGGGTGGGTGGATGGATGGATGGGTGGGTGGATGAATGGGTGGAAGGATGGATAGATGGAAGGGTGGACGGATGGATGAGTGGGTGGATGGATTGATGGGTGGATAGATGGAAGTGTGGATGGATGTATCGATGGACAGATGGATGTGTGGGTATGGATGATGGGTGTGTAGGTGGATGGATGGATGGATGGGTGGGTGGATGGACTGATGCTACTTTTAGCTTGCCTTTAAATGAATGAATTTTAAAATGGATCATTCTATTTTCCACCTTGACACAACTCACATGTTTTGCCATCAGGTGGTCCTTCAACCAGTCGTCTTCTCTGTGATCACTGTAGATGAGCTTGCTGAGCTTGAAGATTCAAGTGACGAGGCTGACTCAGAACTGAAGGAAGCGTCTGTTACCTCACTCTCGTCAACGACGCCCACTGTATAAAGTTTAGAAGACATTACAAGTTGAACTTAACTTTTGATTTATATATTTTTAAAATGCATTAGAAGGAACACTTGTTTTAATGCTTTTAAATCTTACCAAAGTGCTTAGTGACTACTTTTGAAAGATACTGTTGCAGACCTCAGGAGTTCATCAAAAATGTCAGAATCCACATCAACTCCAGAAGAGTCTTTCAGGTCTACACATATTTCACTTGACAAATTGAATTTAGCATAAACTGGAAGGAAAAAAAATACACACCTTAACTAATTTATAGCATACGGTTAGAACTTGTAAGAGCCAATTAAATTTATAATTAGAAAATATTTTGAATAGCATTTTCAGACAATGAACTGGTGGTTGAAATGGTACATTTTGTCTTTAAAGTTACCCATATTGTTTGACATCACCATTTTTATGAAAAATAATGACTTAATTATTACTTGAACAAAGACAGGGGTTGATTAATAAGCATTCTGGGCATAATTTGAGATAAACTACGTTAAGCTTACTTCATTTAATGGCAGCTGCTACAACATCATAATTAGTACTCAACTTACCCTCGTGCATGAATTTCAAGTAATCATAGCAGTCATCTGTTACTGGAACACAAACCCATTTCTGGACTGTCTGATGCCACTTGAACACAGCATTTCTGCAGAGCACAAAAGGGACAAGATCCAAGCTTTAACAACACCTTACAGATGTTAAAAACCAGCTATTTATCCCTTCCACTATCACTTTGAACACGTTAGCTCTTTCAGCTAAACTTTATCCAAGCTAGAGTGTTGAGCTAGCTAGCTAGTCGTCAGAATCCACTCCCTGCCGGCTAGCCGTACGACAACAAAAGCAACACGCAGCTAGTCGCCGCAGCATATTACCGTATCTTGTAAACGTGCACAAATACGCTAGTGAGAGCTGACGGAGCTGAGTGGAGGCTCACTTTACCGCAGTCCGTAACGTGACTTGCTTTGCTACTGGTACAGTACTGTACTATGAACGCTGTTTCTGTTTTACGTCGTAAACGGAGTACGGCGGATAGACAGAGGCGGACGTTGGTTTTACGTCGTAAACGCAATACGGAATACGGAGGATGGACGTAAGAATACGAGTCACCAGCAAATATAGGCCATTAACTCTTTTTTTCACTTCATTATGGCTCAAAAACATACGTGTGTTTTTTTTATTATGTAGGGCACTGTGTTAGGATAGGCTAAGTGCTTGGTAATACAGAACTGTACATGTGGTGCAGAACGTATGTTTGGATTTACGTCAAAAATTGCTTTACGTCTAATCTACGGAGCTCTATGGTGGACTTTTTTCGCGCTCTTTTGCGTTCCGTCTCAAAAGTTTACCCAGCAACAGGACGAACCAGACAACAGCCACAATGAAACCATAAATTATGTAAAATAGTTGAAAACATTCGACATTTATGTTGGATTAAAACCTTTTTTTATTATTATTTTGAGTAACCTTACGGAAAATGAACTCCTCTGAAGCTAGCTGTTTGCAATGTTAGCTTTTTACATAACACATCGCCAATATTTCAAACTAAAAAGCACATTCCCAACAAAACAATAGTCATGTACAGATATTTAGCTTACCTTTAGGAAAGAATTGTGTCTTTCGTGTGCGAACAGAAGCCATATCGACCAGTGACTGGTGGCAACACGACAGAAAGTAGAAGGCACCCTGCAGACGTTACGCGAAGGCGGGGCTTAAAGCAACACCACCCAATTAGCACTGGAATTTAACAATGCAAATATGACGAATATTACGCAGGCAGTGTTTTTTTAAAGCTGTGTGATGTTAAAACAACACTCACACTCTTTATTTAACACTACACCTGAGATTTTAACACTGGCATTTTTACTGTGTAGTGTCCATAGTCCATAGCATCCATAGTCCATAGTCCATAGTGTCCATAGCACATAGACCATAGCATCCATAGCACATAGACCATGGCGTCCATAGTCCATGGCATCGATAGTCCATAGCGCTTCCTCATAGCGTCCATAGAACATAGTCCATAGCATCCATAGCACATAGACCATAGTGTCCATAGCACATAGACCATAGTGTCCATAGCAAATTGACCATAGCATCCAAAGTTCATAGTACATGATGTCCATAGTCCATAGTGCTTCCTCATAGCATCCTCTGTAACATCCTCAGATCAAAGAAGCCCTTTGGATGAAGGACGAAACGTCTCAGCAAAAAAAAAAAAAAAAAAAAGTCCAGGTGACCTGACTGAACATTGCTGGATTTTATACCTGGATTATTGAGCATGAACTTTGATGCTTGAAGGTTGTTTGTCATTTGTTAGGACTTCACTGTCAGGACAGAAGGTTCAAACTGCAGGAAGAGTTTTATCATTGACATGAGTATTAAACAATCTCACTGTTGATGCAGATTTGGTGGGACCAAAACTCCAGGCTCTGAGCCTTTGAGAAGGTCCTGCAGGCATTTTTTGATCATATGAAGATTTGTGATGCTTTCAATTGGAACTTGTAAATATATATTTTTTAAAAACACTCAAATTGAAGCTGATTAAAAAATGTTAAATATTTAGGTTAATATAGATTTTTTTTTTGTTTTTTTTTATTACAGTTGTGTTTTGGTTTTATTAATTGGTGAAATTTTACAGGAACAGTAAGTTCTGTGGCTTTCTGGTAAATTTCAGTATGATTTTTCAAAGTTCATGCTCAATCATCCAGGTACAAAATCCAATAATGGTCAGTCAGGTAGTCTCGACAGTTTCTTTTTTGTGGGAAGACGTTTCACCCTATGTCCGGAGGGCGTCGTCAGTCTGAGGAGTCCCAAGTAAACGGTTTTCCCCACTGAGCAGTGCATTCCTTTAGTGGACCAACCAGTTTGCTGGTGATAAGATGGTTTTTGGGGGCTGTCCAGACCCCATCGACTGCCTGGGAGGAATCGACGGGGGATAATTTTTGTGGATGTACGTCTACAAAAATTGCCATTTGGACTCAATTTGATGATCACCACAAACAGTTTTCCTTAGAAATCAGAAAAATCGTTAGAGATACAGTATTATTCTAATATTTGTTGTGGTTGTAATAGAGGGTCATTCTAAGCCCCGCCCTGAGTGTGACAGCTCTTCACATTGCATGAGATTGTATGCAACTTTACTTTAAAAGGCAAACCAAAATGTGTGTAACTCCAATATTTCTCAACAAAGCTTGATCTTAGTTTTAAACTCCGTCATAAATGACGGTTTGTGACAGTAAGCCTTGATTTGTCAAAAGTTATTTATTTACAAGTATACAAAATGTTATTTGGTTTATTATACTTACGTAATTAAGACAAATCTGATTTACTTTAGAGCTCATGAGTTGGTTCATGAGAAAAACGAACCAACTCACATACAATGTGCATTAAATCACTTCCTGAAATTTGTCTTAACTGAATTTATATTGTGGATCAGCAATCTACTATAGAGTTTGTGTTTTTCATTGTTGATCTTTCTGTCTCTTCAGGAGCGAGTGTCCCTGCAGTTTCCTTGGAGCAGACCATGAACCAGGAGAAGTAATCATGACATCAGCAGGTGTTCAGTAAGATCCTTCCTCCAAATTTTCAAAATATTTCCACTCTTCAGTTTTTGCTTTATTATTATTATTATTATTATTATTATTATTATTATTATTATTATTATTATCATTATTATTATTAATATTAATATTATTAATATTATTATTCAGAGACCCAAGGTTTTGTTTGGTGTGCACTTTTTCTTTCGCTAAGGTACATGGGATTAGAACCTAATAAGTTAAATAACTAGACTCTGTCATGCTACAGGAAGTAGTTTTAGAAATAAGAAAGATGCCTTCATATGAGGACAGTAGGTTTATTTTTGCATTAGACATTTTTCTTGGCAAATTTGGATCCGAAGCTCACAATTACTCTTAAAAACAGAAATTCAGCTTTCGGCTGTGGCTGAGTGGTTAGAGCAGTCGTCCTCCAATGGGAGAGTTGGGGGTTCGAATCCACCATCAGTCACATGCTGAAGTGTCCCTGGGCAAGACACTGAACCCCTCATTGCTTCTGATGTGTGTCCCATCAGTGTCTGAATGTGATCTAAAGTAGTGATTAGTCTCTTTAGAATGATTTGTTCAATTAGCTTTATAGAGATCTAGTAGAGTGCTGTATGAATGGATAAATAAAGGCACAGATTTAGTGTAAAGCACTTTGAGTATCTTGAAAGAAGATAGAAAGGCGCTAAATAAGTACAGTTCATTTACAATTTATGATAAGCAGTTCTCTAAAAAATCAGTGTCATCGTATGAGGGCCCAGCGTCTATTATTACCGGTATACACCCATTGAAAGTGGACATATTATTATGGTATAGGCTCCATCTGTCTCACCCATAACTTCTGAGCTGCTCAAGAGACTTTAATGAAACTCGGTACACATAAGCATCATTATTAGAGAGATGGCTGCATGCACTTTCATCACCCCAGCTTCAAGGTTGAGGTAACAAATCAAGGTCCATGTTTAAACAAGCTCTTACACATTTGTACCACCACCAGACAGAGTTGTGTAATCTTTTCACCCCCCAGCTCTAAGATCAAGGTCACAAATCAAGGCCAAATATTATACAAGGTCTTTGCTTGTCACGGCCATTACTTTAGAATCTGTATGTTTGTCAGTGGGAGTATACGGTAATGTGTCATATGTTCAGCCTATGTCCTAATGAAAATGTATTTCTATATTTTCTCATTCATGTGTTATTTTTGAATAAGGTAAAGGCCAGAAGAAAAAAGATGATGATTTATGTTGTCATTTGACAGTACTGTAAGATCAAACAGGAATAAAACAAGGACAATAAAAACAGTAAAAGGAAAACCAAAATGTCTCTAACAACAACGACACAGAAACATTAAATACAAACTCAGTAAGAACATAGATGTTACAGAAATGGTAAAACATGGAATAACTTCATCAACTGGAGGCCCATGGACCATATTCAGCTCACTTTCATCTAAAGTGAATCACAGTTCTTGTTTGGATCCTGTTGTATGATGTACTCTCTCATCTCACATGTGTCTGTGCCCTCCACCTCCCCCATACAGGCTCTGTCTGGATGGAAAACTGGTGTCCCAAACTATGGAAGGTGGTGAGGAACTCCTCTGACGTTTCTCTGCGACTCCAGACTGATGGGAGGTTTCTGGTCTCGTCCTACTAACCTGTGATTTCTTCTTCGCTCCTATCAGACAGGCTGTGTCCACCAGGTCAACTGTATCAGAACTGCTCAGAGAGGGAGAAGGACTTCCTGCCAAGTAGGGGCGTGGCCTGTGAGCGCACCTGTGAATCCTACCTGCTCAACATCACCTGCTCTGCACATGAGCCCTGTGTATCAGGATGTGCCTGTCCTCTTGGGTGAGTGAAGACTTGTTGCTGACTATAAACCAAGACGATCTGATTACATCTTATTCTGTTTCATGTCCTCTCAGCAGTATACACTCATTTCAGACAGAGCAGCCATCTTTGATGCTGATTTTCTCAGAATGACACATTTCATGTGTTTTTGATCAGGGTAACTGCTGGATTGCTGGATGCATCTTTGATTATTTTTTACAAACGTTTCCTAACTGGTTGGCAGCAAACGAGGTTGTAGTTGTTCTGGTCGGCTGTTTGGTATGATGGTGGATCATCACAGTGGTCTTGTGTGCACTCTTTGTTCCTTCTGAAGAAAGAACCTTGTTCAAAGATGAAGACGTGGTGAAATCTTTACCCATGATTATACAAGCCAGGTTTCTTGGCATAAACTAAATTTAATGTTTAATGTTAGTGTTTGTTTAATGTGTTTAATGACATTTGGTTGACGTCAACCAAATGTCAACATTCATTAATTAATTCAACCTTTATTTGTACAGGTTAGTCTCATTGAGCCTCGAGGACTCATTTACAAGAGAGACCTGTTTTAACAAAGAGTGATGATAACAGTAGACAATCATAAAATAAAGCATATTAGAAAAAATAAATGGAAGAAAAAGATAGAAAAACCCGAAACAAAAACAGCTACATTATAAAGTGATGTAAAAGGAAAAACAGGAATATGTCTGCGTTTGTTTTTGCCATGAACTTAGCAGATGTTTGAAGCAACTTAGAAAGGTCAAGGTCAAGAGCTTCAAGTCTTTTTACAAGATATTCCAAGAAACAGGAGCAGAGTCGGAGCCAGGGCTTAGTTTAGCCTTTGGAAGAACTTAAGGTGAAATAGCAACCACACTTTTTTCTCCATATTTTTTTTTATTTGTTTGTTTTGATACAGTTAGTAAACACAATTTTTTTTCTGACAAAGCCAAAAATGATTTTTATTATTATTTTCATTTTGTCAGAATTATTTCAAATGCTCTTATCAGCTCACAGTAACATTACTACACTCTAGTGTTTCTGAGGGAAAAACCATTACAATTCATTTTTTTATTCCACATTTTTCATATCATAAAATAATTCCTCATAATTCAAAAACTAGCGTTTATATCAAGAGTAGAGCTAAAAAAATTAAAATAAATGAAATACAATTTTAAAAAGTTCAAGCTTGACCAGAAACAAGACTTCATTTTTGGCTGATCTGAAGGGTGCAGCTGGAGGGTCTTCTTCACCAAACTCCAGACAGGAATTATTAAAAAATGTCAAAAAATGATTAAGGGCATATTAATGGGACAGCTGTGGTTGAGTGGTTAGAGCAGTCGCCCTCCAATGGGAGAGTTGGGGGTTTGATTCCACCAGCAGTCACATGCTGAAGTGTCCCTGGGCAAGACACTGAACCCCTCATTGCCTCTGATGTGTGTCCCATCAGTTTATGAATATGATAAAGCTCTGATTAGTTTCTACAGATTCAGATTACATTTGTAGAAATATAGCAGAGTGCTGTATGGATGTGTGTGGAGGTAAATGAGGAATAGGGATGGGAATTGTTAAGAAATTATCAATATCAATTCCTTTATCGATATCATTTATTGATTCAATTCCTTATCAATTCTGTTATCAATTCTCAATGGGTTAGGCAAAAAATATAGTACACAATTTGTGTGCATGAAGTATTTAATGCTCTTTCACAAGAACAAAAATATAACTTTTATGAAAAAATAAATCCTAATTAACATTATTAAGGGGCTGTCCATGGTTGGAATGGATGATAGGCTTCTATACAGTTGGACTTCTGTCCTCTTCCTCAAAAAGTTCTTCTAGGGCTGTCTCTTTTTGCTGCTTTAAAGGAGGCATCTGAAATTATTGACATAACCACAACTTGTAATTCACAGTTTCAATTTTAAAACAAATAGTGTAATAATCCATGCAATCTATCATCTTTCATTACAAAAAAAACAAAACTTACATAGTTATCATCTTCATCCTCTTCTGCCTCCCTCTTCGTCTCCCAGCTCTGCCAGCTTCAGAAGAAATTCACCATTAAAAACACTGAGCAGCAAGAAAAGCTCTCACAACAGAACGAGGCTACAATGAAACACACTGAACAAAAAATATAAAACAACACTTTTGTTTCTGCTCCCATTTCTACGGTGGCATTTTTAGGTCTGTTGTGTGTTGAAAAACGTCATCCTGAAAGCTAAGTGTGCTAGCAACAGCCTCTGAGCCAGCCAGACTGCGGCAATTCTCGTCAGCTAAATGTTATTACAGGAGATGGAGATTATTTATACAACACAGTGGAAGCAGTAAAGCAAAAAAGTAACAAGTGACAGGAACTGGAGGAGTTTAACGTTACGTGCTGCAACATTTAAACAGAGGAGGACGCTAGCTTGTTAGCTCCGCTTCCACCACCACGAAGCAGCGTCACGAAGCAGCGTGTTAAAGACGGTACATTTGTACAAACTCACCTCATACTGAGTGGTCAAATGCTTCTCTCTGCATGTTAGAAGTATTTCCGCCCTTTATTTTAATCGACGCTTAGCATGTGTTGCAAGTAGACCTGGTTTCGTCTTCGCTTTTTCCTTGACGCCATGTTGATATGGCGCATGTCTGTGATGTCATCACATAAATGCGTCACCACGTCGAGTCAGTAGAACGAGTCAGAGAACCGATAAACTGAATCGTTAAGACAAGCAGCCTACAATTCCAGAGAATTGAACTCTAAAGAACCGGTTCTTTAAAAGAACCGGTTCTCAATTCCTATCCTTAATGAGGACACAGATTGTGTTGTAAAGGCCTTTGATCTTGACCTTGATTCGGCAGCGGCAGCACCTAAATGAGAGATTCCGCAGGGGTCCATCCTGGGTCCTCTCATATTCTCTTTATACTTTGTACCTGCTGCCACATGGTGCTATTTTCCAGAAACACAACATACCTTTTCACTTCTATGCCGATGACTGTCAAATTTACTTTCCCCTAAGACACAATGGTACATGCTCTATTCAACCTCTGCTCGACTGCCTGGCTGACATCATGGCTTTAAATTTCTTAAGTGTCAATGAAAAGAAGTCTGAAGCCATGTTGTTCCCTCCCAACGATACGATCATGAACCACTGCATTGACCTTTCTGCTCTAGCCCTGTCTGAAAAACAAAAATTCACAAATCTGGGAGTGATAATGGACCCAATACTCGTCATGTAAACATGATCGTTAAAGCCTGTTTTTTTCCAGCTGATGCAACTGTCTAAGCTGAAGCCCATATTATCCAAAAATAACCTGGAGACAGTAATACACACATTTTTTACATCTAGGCTTGAATACTGCAATTCACTCCTGTTTGGTATCAGGCAGACCACCATTGCACAATTACAACTGGTCCAGAACGCAGCAGCCTGATTTTTAACCAGTGCAGGCAAAAGAGAGCACATTACACCAGTCTTGGCCTCCCTGCACTGGCTACTGGTTCATCTTCACATCCAGTTCAAAATTCTCCTGTATGTCTACAAATCGCTGAATAGTCTCCCCCCACCCATCTCTCTGATTTGCTACACCCTTATGACCCACCACATTCTCTGAGGTCAGCGGACCAGTTACTTCTCACAGTTCCAGGAACTCGTCTTAAGCGCCGAGGTGACAGGGTCTTTTCTGTAGCAGGCCCAAGACTCTGGAATGAGTTACCTCTGCTCGTCAGACAGGCCCCCTCCCTCTCGGTTTTCAAATCCCGTTTAAAGATCCACTACTATTCCGTTGGTTTCAACACCAGATGGTCTGTGTTTGGTCGTTATATTCATTATCTGCAACGATTTTATGTCTATATTCTGTTTTTTACTTCATTGTGTATGTTGCCTATGTGTTGCCTGTTGTTTGTTTGTTTGTTTGTTTGTACAGCACTTTGGTTGGTCTTGCCGCTGTTTTAAGTGCTCTATAAATAAAATGGTATGGTATGGCATGATTATATAGAAAGGTGCTATAAGTACAGTCTATTTACCATTTAATTAGAAAAACCCTTAATTTTTTTCAATTGCCATTATATATTTTGATAAAAATATTTTTTATAAACAAAGACCTTCAAATAGTGGAATATTTAAAGTCCTTTAAATGTAATATTTTTATTTGTGGCTGATAGCTCTGTTCGTTTGCAGAGTTTTGAAAATATTAATTTTAGGCTGTTTAACAGAAATGGTCTTAAAGTTAAAAGGACTTCCAGGGGTTAAAAATATCCCATCTGGTGAAACATTTACTTTGATCATTCTTCATTCAAGACATCTTTATACATAAGAACAGCAGGGCTGTTATTTTTTATTGTCAGTTTACCGCCAGCTTCTTTTGCTTAAAGGAGCACCTAAAGGGTCAAATTAAGCCCTTGTATGAAATACATCAACCTTCACCATAGTTCATCTTCCTCATAACATCCGACTAAAAACAAGGCCCATTGAGGTTTTCAGTTTCCTCTTCGTACCAACCCTGAAACACAATATCACAGAAAGGCGCAGCGATGCTGACCTCATCTATGTGATTCACACTGTCCTGTTTATCACATGAAGCTTGTTGACCTTCATGGTGACATCAGCATCCAACCCCAAAGTCCAGAGTGCTACTGCTCAGTATGAAAGCATTTAAAAGCTGCCTGACACCTGATGGGCTGTGAGCTATTTTAGGATTATTTGGACACAAAGAGGACCCAGTCATGAAGTCTCCAAGAGGACAGCTGTGTGCAGTGATAAAGAAACCATCTAAAGGTTGGCATGTCTGACTTCAACCTCATCTACGTTTTTATTAGACCTTTATTTTACCAGATTTAAAAAAAAAACATTGAGATCAAGACCTCTTTCACAAGGGTGACCTGGCCAGGAAAAGGCAGCAGTGCACGTCATAAAAACAAACAAGTAACAAGATATAAAATAGGACTTAAGAAATATAATGTATAAAAACATACAATGTAACAGTAAAGGGCAATAGTTAATAACACAGCCACTGTTGACAAGATATCTTTTGTCATTTTATTTAAAGTTTGCAAAAAGCACTCGAAGTAGAGGGGGCAGAAAAACTAAAAGCTTTCTTGCCCTTTTCTATTCGCACATGAGGAATATAAAGATGCAATTAGTCCTTAGAACATAAGGCATAACTACTGTTCATTCTTCAACTAAAAGTACATAAATAATATGGAAGCAGGCCAATAAGAGACTTATACACCAAAGTCATCCAATGTACTCATCGCCTGTTATACAGGGAAGACATACTGGTTTTAAAATACAGATCACAGTGATGAGTAAGATAGCTACAACCAGAAATAAATCTTAATGTACGATGGTTACACTGGATTCATGGACTGTACACAAACGTTTGAAAAACATATACCCTAGACAATATTGCCATAGTCAATACTGGTAAAAAGGTAGCTGTGATCAGAAGATTCCTATCTTTAAGGGAGAAACATGATTTGTTTCTGAAGCAGAACCAGAGCTTCACCCTTAATTTGGAGATTAGGTATTTCACATTGAATGTCCAGAGGACCAGACTTAGCTTTTTTAGATATTTCACATGTGATTTAAAAGAAAACTTCTCATTGATCTAACAGAACTCTAGTTGGTTATTGAAGTTTTTGACGTATTTCAACTAACTATAGAGGCAGAACATTAAAGTAACTCCATCCATCCATCCATCCATCATCCATCCATCCTTCCTTCCATCTATCCATCCATCCATCCATCCATCCACCCATTATCTTTACCCACTTCTTTCTTTTTGGTATTGGGGTCCCATATCCAGCTGTCACTATGCAAGAGGTGGGGAACACCCTGGACAGGTCTCCAGTCCATCACAGGGACACATAGAGACAAAAGAGACAAACAACCATTCACTCTCTCTCTCACTCACTCACTCACTCACTCACTCACTCACTCACTCACTCACTCACTCACTCACTCACTCACTCACTCACTCACTCACTCACTCACTCACTCACTCACTCACTCACTCACTCACTCACTCCACTCACTCACTCACTCACTCACTCACTCACTCACTCACTCACTCACTCACTCACTCACTCACTCACTCACTCACTCACTCACTCACTCACTCACTCACTCACTCACTCACTCACTCCACTCACTCACTCACTCACTCACTCACTCACTCACTCACTCACTCACTCA
>JBBPBX010040539.1:0-29319 GCA_038048925.1 Garcialebias charrua
CTGTTTTGATTCTGTTCAGTTTTATGTAATCATTTGAAGTAACAATACATTCATGTTCATTATGAGATAAAGTTTTAAAGTGGTTTTTGATGCTGTTAATTTTCTCATAACTGTAACTTTTGGAATAAAAAAATGTGTTAAGTGTGCCTTGAATGAAAAATACTCCATGTTTAAAAGTATAAAAATTATTAACACTATTAAAGAACCAAGTCTTAAAGTACAAACCGGATTTCAAAAAAGTTAAAATTGTGAATAAAAACTTAATGCAATGATGTGGAGGTGCCAACAGCTAATATTTTATTCAGAATAGAACACAAATCACAGATCAAAAGTTTAAACTGAGAGAATGTATCATTTTAAGGGAAAAATATGTCGTTTCAAAATTTTATGGTGTCAACAAATCCCAAAAAAGTTGGGACAAGTCCATTTTTACCACTGTGTGGCATCCCCCCTTCTTCATACAACACTCAACAGACGTCTGGGGACAGAGGAGACCAGTTTCTCAAGTTTAGAATGCTCTCCCATTCATATCTAATGCAGGTCTTTAACTGTTCAATCGTCTTGGGCCTTGTTTGTCTCATCTTCCTCTTTATGATGCACCAAATGTTCTCTATAGGTGAAAGATCTGGACTGCAGGCTGGACATTTCAGTACCCGGATCCTTCTCCTACGTAGCCATGATGTTGTGATTGCTGCAGAATGTGGTCTGGCATTATCTTGTTGAAAAATGCAGGGTCTTCCCTGAAAGAGATGACGTCTAGATGGAGCATATGTTGTTCTAGAACCTGAACATAGTTCTCTGCATTAATGGTGCCTTTCCAGACATGCAAGCTGCCCATGCCACAAGCGCTCATGCAACCCCATACCATCAGTGATGCAGGCTTCTGAACGGAGCGTTGATAACAACTTGGGCTATCCTTGTCCTCTCTGGTCCAGATGACATGGCGTCCCAGTGTTCCATAAAGAACTTCAAATCGTGACTCATCTGACCACAGAACAGTCTTCCATTTTGCCACACTCCATTTTAAATGACCCCTGGCCCAGTGCAAACGTCTGAGCTTGCTTAGAAATGGCTTCCTCTTTGCACTGTAGAGTTTCAGCTGGCAACGGCGGATGGCACGGTGGATTGTGTTCACTGACAATGCTTTCTGGAAGTATTCCTGAGCCCATTCTGTTATTTCCTTGACAGTGGCATTCCTGTTTGAGGTGCAGTGACGTTTAAGGGCCCGGAGATCACGAGCATCCAGTAGAGTTTTACGGCCTTGACCCTTACGCACAGCGATTGTTCCAGATTCTCTGAATCTTTTGATGATGTTATGCACGGTTGATGATGATAACTTAAAAGTCTTTGCTATTTTACGCTGGGTAACACCATTCTGGTATTGCTGCACTATCTTTCTGCGCAACAATGGTGGAATTGGTGATCCTCTTACCATCTTGGCTTCTGAGAGACACTGACACTCTGAGAAGCTCTTTTTATACCCAATCATGTTGTCAATTGACCTAATTAGTGTTAATTGGTCTTCCAGCTGTTCGTTATATGCTCCTTTTTCCAGCCACTTATTGCTACTTGTCCCAACTTTATTTGTTGACACTGAAATTTTGAATCTACATATTTTTCCTATACAGTATGTATATATATATACCAGTTGCGCCACTGTGCTGCCCAATGTATGATATGATAGCTGTGAGGCTTTTCAATAGTAAAAGTAGAAGTAATATTATTATTATTAATAATAATAATAATATAATGACAACAACAACAACAAATATAACAATGATAATAATAATAATGGTTACAGTATATTATTATCATTATTGTCATTGTCGTTGTTGTGTAAATGTTGAGTCAGCATTTACATCCTGTTATTTATTTGTATGTATTTTTTACTTGTTTTTATTTCTGTTCATTATTTTTGTTCCATTTGTTTTTGTACTCAGAATACTTTTGCATATTTTGTGCTATTTTAAACTGCTAACAATGTGGCTCAAACATTCAGCTTGAAGTAGAACAGCACCGGATGTCCAAATTTTACCAATTGTGTTACTATCTGTTGTCTTTTTCAAAATTGTTTACTTTATTTTTTTTATTTTTTTTACATATTGAAATACATATTTTTTTCACATCCTTCCAAAACGTTTTTTCTGCTTCACCATACCTGCTTTTTGATTTTGTCGTCTTTTGCTACTTTTATTCTTTAGCTGCGTGGTTTTTCTGTTACTTGTCGTTTACAGCTCTGAACTAGTCATTTAGCACTCGCACTGTATTTTCACAGAAATGAACTTTTTTTTTCAACATCAAAGGTCATCCCCACAAGTTTGACAAATATAACTTGCACCTGAACAAATTTTTTTGCGACCCTCGCTTCTAAACTCTCATTTTAGGCACACAGTCTGATCCTTCTGTGAGTGGATGGCACTTCTCTGAGAAACCGACAAACAGAACAGAGGTAAGATGATTGAATGGATGAAACAACAAGATGTTTTTATTTCAGACCAGACAGACGTGCCTGTCCTGTCCTGCATCCACTCTGCGCAGTAAATGGAAATGTACAGAGTAGACGTTCAACAGGATGCGCCTGCCATAATTAAATATATCAGTACGTCTGTCAACAACTAGATTATGTGTAAAAAAAAAAAGGATCCACATGAAAAATGTGTAAAACTTTCATCAAAATATCTTTTCCTGAAATTTCCACGCTCTGTTTTTTGAAACGCGCTTAAACCGAGTTGAATTAACACGGCGAGACCGTTGAAATTATCATAAAACGTCCATTTTTAGTCATGTAAAAGTTATAGATGGGAGGAAAGAGATCAGAGCAACTCAAAAAGCCTAAAAAATGTTGCACCAGATGTTTGAATGTGGGTTCACTCCCCTTTTCACCGACTTGTCACTTTCTTCTTATTTCAACCCTTGCGACAGGCAGAAAATAAATAAGTAATATCCCAATATCGTCTTACGCGATTGAAGAGGCTCTGAAATGGAGGAGCGCCGAGCATCGCCAGATGAAGTGAAGTGTTGAAAAGAGTGATTATTTTTGCTTCACTGACGTCTTATTTTTCTAAAGTGCCACTAAAAGCATGAGACACTTCTGTCACTTTGCAGCGGCAGGACCGACGAACCCAAGTCCAGTTTGATTTTAAAAAAAACAAAGGGAAAGGTGGCACCCTCTCCACCATATTCTCCCTTCTCTCATAGCTCCAAATCTTTCCACTTCATGCAGCAGTGTCATATTTATGGCCGAGAGCCCACAGCTAAAGCTAATATTATGAGCTTCTACGGTGCCATCCATATTGTTTTACCTTCTGATGCCTGCGGTGAGGAATAAATAACGTGTCTGCTGCAGTAGTGGCATTGGCAGCTTGTGGCTTTCAAAGCGCCCTTGCAGCAGGTTGAAGAGTATATATAGGAGCGGGCTGCAAAAGAGAGAGGGGAGGCAGTGGTTGGGAAACCAGGCTGTCACTTTAGGTTGGATAATTTTTGATGTGCACGTCAAGGCCTCGGCAAGGATGTGGCCAGCTCGTGCATTAGAGTTGAGCTCGCTGGCAGCGCAGCACTTGGGACAGGTGGTAATGCAGTCCCAGAGAGCTCTGTTCATCTGCTCGCACTATGTACTTGTCTGGTGCCAAGCAAGGATGGCCCCCGCCTCAACACCCATCCCTCTGCTGGAATGATTTTAGTCAGTGAAGGAAGAATCCATTTACAATGTGCGCTTTATAACATCTCCTTGACAATGCAGTAGTGGATTAGAGACGGTTGTGATGAATCTTTTATAAAGACACCCCCCTTCCCCCCACCCACACACAATCTTTCTTTTTCCATGTGCAAGAGGCTTTCTGGGTCCTGGCGTGCCACATGTGACTGTTCGGATGTCATCGCACATAGAGAGAGAAGATGAGAATGAAAAAAAAAAAGGAGAAAAGAGAAGAGGGAGAGTGACACAGAAAGCATCAAGAGCGGGGGCATTAAAATTTATCTCCAAGTCACAATGGCTGCCACGATCACGGCGTGAAACTTTCCTCTAAAAAACGAACTCCGCTCGTCCTTTCAGTCATGCGAGAGCCCTCGCAACCAAGACGAGCGCTCTCTGTCCTCGTCAATTCTTCACCGCGAGTTTTTTGACATCCGTTTTGCTCATTTGCATAACCATAAAACTATGTTTGAGTGCAGCTTTCCTGTTGTTTTTTTTAACTCAACTTTTAAAACGCTGCATCAAATTAATGTACAAATAAATAAATAAATATATCTTTTAAAAGTTGACGCGATTTTGTTTTAGATGGTTCGCCCCCTGAAAAGCTTTTTCATATTTCATGAATTCATTTTGGTTGCAGGCTGCACATGGTACAGCTGTTGTGGAAGCTGACGACCTCAACAGTCCATCTGTGCATTGTTAACATAGAAGAAAACAAAAGTTGCAATCCTGACTAAACTCATCTTGTTTTATCGCGCTAACCTTCAGAACAGAAGTTTATGCCAACAAATAAAGGCCTTGTCTTGGTTAAATATTGCCAGAGTGCCATTTTGGTCAATCTTTATTAATGACATTACAGTAGTCCTTCGTGGTTCGACTTTCACTGACTCGCTCTTTCACAGGTTTTCAAAGTAAGATTGTACACGACACACCATTGTCAACTTCAATAATACACACGTGATTGGGACAGCTTGATTGGCGTCATCTTGCCGTGATCTTCAGCTCTCACTGGAGCAGTTCGCAGCCGAGTGTGAAGCGGCTGGGATGAGAATCAGCACCTCCATTTCTGAGGCTATGGTCCTCAACCGGAAAAGGGTGGATTGCTCTCTTAAGGTCGAGGGTGAGGTTCTACCTCAAGTGGAGGACTTCAAGTATCTCGGGGTTTTGTTCACGAGTGAGGGAAGAATGGAGCATGAGATTGACAGAGGAATTGGTGCAGCATTTGCAGTTTTGCGGACTCTGTGCCAGTCAAATGTTGTCAAGAGAGAGCTGAGCTGTAAGGCAAAGTTCTCTGTTTATCGGTCAGTCTAACTTCCTACCCTTACCTATGGTCACGAGCTCTGGGTAGTGACCGAAAGAATGAAATTGCGGATACAGGCGATTGAAATGAGTTTCCAAAAACAGCTCTGTAACAAAATGATCTAGAAGTAACGATCTTTCTATTAAGCTGACATAACTGGCAGGAAAATCATAAATAATCCTGAAGCTCAATTATCCACGCACACATCAACCTGGACAGGGTGGTAGGCTTCATAGCTGCAGGGTACGTCTGTCAAACCAGAGCCAAGCTGCTGTTCTGCAGAGCATGTGAGTAAAATTTTGCAGTACTGTACAGTACATATAGGTATGTGTATGCTGTTAAAATTATATAGGTACTGTATAAGAGTTTAGAGCATTGCAAGAGTGTGGGAAGGGTTTATCAAGCTTTAAAATATAAATACTAAAATATAGCATTCCTACTATGTGGTTTTTTCCCCTATCACGGTGGTGTAAATGGTATGGTAAATGGAGCTTACGGCTAACCCCCTATGACTCCATCGACCTACGGCAACCCGGACCTACGAACGTATCATATTTAATAAAAATATGAAATTATAAAAAAAAAATATATATATATATATATATTTTTTTTGTGTTTAAATGTTCTTAATTTCATGTGTACAGCACTTTGTTGCAGCTGTGGTTGTTTTAAAGGCTTTATAAATAATAATTATGATAAAAATGATCATTTCTGATCATTTTTGTCATGATTGCGCAATCTTGCGCAGCAAGAAGAAGGTCTCCAGTTTACACGGTCACAAGTTACAGTAGAACACCGGACGCCATTTTAGGTTCAGTCACGGGCCGGCTGCCGGGAGCCGGCCTTTGAAGACTGGTGACCAGGATCGCCTCATATGGATTAATTACTAGCTGGAAACGTCTCTGTGAACTCTGTGGATGTCTCAGGCAGCCGCGGATTTATCGCCGATCGTGCCAGGCCGCCGCGCGAACACCTCCGGCCTGGCTAGCTCCAGAAGCTAACACGGGAGCTAACACGGGAGCCGGCCTTTGAAGACTGGTGACCAGGATCGCCTCATATGGATTAATTACTAGCTGGAAACGTCTCTGTGAACTCTGTGGATGTCTCAGGCAGCCGCGGATTTATCGCCGATCGTGCCAGGCCGCCGCACGAACACCTCCGGCCTGGCTAGCTCCAGAAGCTAACACGGGAGCTAACACGGGACGCAGCAGCGGCTTTGACCACCTCAAAGTAAGAAATTATATTTTTATTTAATTTATATTTTTATTACTGTACTGTATTAATTAATTACACTGTGTTAGGTGTGTTAGGATAGGCGAAGTACGTACAGTACAGTATTGAATGTGCTGTGCTGAATAGCAATGTTTAACGTTGCTGTACAGTTACTGTGTGTGTTTATGGATGAATGTGTGGTGTAATGTGTTAGATAAGTGTTTGTAAATAAAGTTCTGTGCATGTTTATGGCCCAGTATGTCAGCTTGTTCAGTCTCATGCCGATAAATTTGTGTGCGGCGCTCCGTTAGCGTTATTTCCGCGACGTACGAACGAAATCAGGACCTACGAACAAGAGTTATTTTCACCCCCTAGCTACGGCAGAATCGAGCTGCGAACGGTCCTTAGGTCCGGAACTCGTACTTAACTCGGGGGTTAGCTGTATTTATATAGCGCTTTCCAGCCCCCTATGAGGGGCCCCAAAGCGCTTTACAATACCAACCATCCACCCATTCATACACCCATTCATACACACTCATACGTGCGTATGCTCTTTGTGGACTTCACATCTGCCTTCAACACCATGATCCCCCAAACTCTGATAGACAAACTATCCACACTTGGACTAAGCCCCTCCATTTGTAACTGGGTACTAGACTTCTTAACAAACAGACCACAGTCCGTGAAGATCCACAACTTCTCCTCCTCCACCATTACCCTCAGCACTGGCTCTCCTCAAGGATGTGTGCTGAGCCCTCTTCTGTTCACTCTGCTCACATATGATTGTACAGCCACACATCCAGGCTGTCATATTGTTAAGTTTGCAGATGATACAGCGGTGGTGGGATGCATCACAAACAATGATGAGTCCAGCTACAGACAGGAGGTGGAACACCTGGAGAGCTGGTGCAAAGAGAATAATCTTCACATGAATGTGAAGAAGACAAAGGAGATGATTGTGGACTTCAGAAGGAACAAACACACCCACACCCCACTGAACATAGGTGGATCTGCGGTGGAAGTGGTCTCCAGCTACAAATACTTGGGTGTACACTTGAATGATAACCTCAGCTGGAGCAACAACACCACCAGCCTGATCAAGAAAGGTCATCAGAGACTCTACTTCCTCAGACGGCTGAGACGAGCTGGTCTGAGCAGCCCAGTTCTCACCTCCTTCTACAGGTGTGCAGTGGAGAGCATCCTGTGCTCCAGCATCAATGTGTGGCATGGAGGCTGCACAGTTGCAGAGAGGAAAGCTCTACAGAGAGTGGTGAAGGCTGCACAGAAGTCTGTTGGAGTCAGTCTCCCCACCATCACAGACATTTACACCTCCAGATGCAGGAAAAGAGCCACCTGCATCATGAAAGACCTCACTCACCCAGCACACTCACTCTTTGCCCCACTCCCCTCAGGACGGAGGTTGAGGAGCATCAAATGTAGAACCACTAGACTGAGGAACAGCTTCTACCCTGAGGCTGTTAGACTCATGAATAAATAAATAATAAGAATAAACACTGCAAAATATCACATCATGCTGATGCTGATCTGTTTTCTTGTTGCTGTGTTCATTTGTGACCATCTGCTCATACAGACTCATGTTCGTGCTGCTGTTTATAATGATGTTTTTCCACTACATTAGGGCTTAGTGTATTACTAGTTGATGTTTTTCTTAGTTAATTCTAGATGTTATTACTGTTCTTTTTCTTTTTCTTTTTTTTTTCTCTTGCATTTGTTGTTGGATGTAACTGGGACCCCGTGTACATAATCTCGTTTTCATCACATGTACCACATGCGGTGCAAATGACAATAAAGACTCTCTGACTCTGACTCTCTGATTCATACACCGGTAGCGGTAGACTGCCATGCAAGGCGCCATCCAGTCCTACCGGGAGCAACTCGGGGTTAAGTGTCTTGCCCAGGGACACAACGACACATGGTGTGGGGAACCGGGATTCGAACCTCCAACCTTCCGATCGGGGGACGACTGCCATTACCATTACGCCACGGCCGCCTCCGGTGTGCGGAATGTAACACCCGTGATAATCGAGGGACTACTGCATACACAGTCCCATGCTATATTGTGAGATCTCACAACACACGATAGTGTTCAGAGCATAGCATCACAACAATTACTGTATATGTGACGTATATGGGGACGTGTCTCCATCCATCCATCCATTATCTTACGCTTGGTCTGAAGTTGGGTCTCGGGGGCAGCAGCTTGAGCAGGGAAGCCCAGACATCTCTTTCCACAGCCACCTCTTCCAGCTCTTCTGAGAGGATTCCAAGATGTTCCCAGGCCTACCAAGAGACGTAGTCTGTCCCTTGTGTCCTGGGTCTTCCCCAGGGACTCCTCCCAGTTGGACATGTCCAAAGCACCTCCCTAGGGAGGTGCCCAGTGATCATCCTTACCAGATACCCAGCCCACCTCAATTGGCTCCTCTCGATGTGGAGGAGCAGCGGTTCTACTCCGAGTCTCTCCCATATATCTGAACTTCTCACCCTATCTCTAAGGGAGAGTCCAGCTACACTTAGGAGAAAACTAATTTCAACTGCCTGTATCTGCAATTTCATTCTTTCAGTCACTACCCAACGTTTGTGGCCATAGGTGAGGGTAGGAACTAGGCATGTAACGGTTGTAATGGGTTTACCGAACCGTATCGGTACACCACGTTCGGTTCGGTCCACCTGCGTACCGTTTCGGTTATTTTTTCACTCATTAAACGTTCTTAACAGGGGAATATATGCACCGCGGAACAAAATTTCCTGGGCGCGTTTCAGCACGGAGCTATTTTCGCGTGGCACGCGCAGCATTTAGCCGTTAGCATCTCGTGCGGTCTCCTTCTTGTTAAAAGATGAGCGCACGCGCAGCTTGTGTGGACTTTGTTTCATGAAGACTCTGCAGCAGCTGCTTGAGTGACGCAGCAGCAACACGTCACGTGAACGCGCTGGAAACTGTCATCCGAACGTGAACAGCAGCTGTATTAAAACTACTTCATCCGAACGTGAACGAAGAGCTGTATTAAAACTACTTCATCCGAACGTGAACGAAGAGCTGTATTAAAACTACTTCATCCGAACGTGAACGAAGAGCTGTATTAAAACTACTTCATCCGAACGTGAACAGCAGCTGTATTAAAACTACTTCATCCGAACGTGAACAGCAGCTGTATTAAAACTACTTCATCCGAACGTGAACAGCAGCTGTATTAAAACTACTTCATCCGAACGTGAACAGCAGCTGTATTAAAACTACTTCATCCGAACGTGAACAGCAGCTGTATTAAAACTCCTTCATCAGGTAATCACAGCGGTCCAGAGCAATAACACAAGCTGTATGAGTTTTTAAATCTCTGAATCTGTCTGAACGTTGTTATATGCGCAGGGTTTAAAGTTACTGAGCGTCGCTATGAGACATTCATCACGTCAACACTTCAAAAAGTTCAGCTCTTTATGAAAAAACTAACTGATGTTGTCAACAACAAGCCCTGGACCAGATTAAAGCCCTGCCATGATGATGAAGAGTGAGAGATTCAATTGTTCAAGAGGTATTGTTTTATTATTATCTAAATAATCTTTTTTTTTAAATCATAATCTTATTAACTTGTTTTTTTTAATCTCTTTTGTTTTTTATTTCCAGTCTGTGACAGAGGTAAATCCACCTGCAGCTAAGTGATGACTGAACTGAACTCTGAACTGTTCCCACAGTCCCACCTGTCCCACCAAGAAGAAGTTGTGAGTACAGTAATGAGGACAAATACAGCCACACTGCTGCTACTGAACAAAAACTTGATTAGTTAGATTGTAAACAGTCTGTTGCTGCTTATTGTTCTGGTTCTGACTGTTATTGCATTTATTAAGATTTTTATTATTGTTCATATAGTTTATTTATTGTAGAGTGCTGTTTATTTAAAATATCATCCAAATGGGTCACTTTTATTTATTACTACAATACAATACAAACATATTTTTGGCACATTTTCAAAATAAACATTTTGTAAGTCTTTATTTTGTAAAAAAATAAATAAATAAATTGTACCGAAAAAACCCGAAAATAAACCGAACCGAGCTCTCCTTGTAGTTAAACCGAACCGAAATGTGATTTTAGCGTACCGTTACACCCCTAGTAGGAACATAGATAAACCGGTAGACAGAGAGCTGTGCCTTACAGCTCAGCTCCCTCTTCACCACAATGGACCGGTACAGAGTCTGCAATACTGCAGACACTGCACCAATCCATCTGTCAATATCACGCTTCATTCTTACCTCACTAGTGAACAAAACGCCGAGAAACTAGAACTCCTCCACTTGAGGTAGAACCTCCCCCTCGACCCAAAGAGATCAATCCACCCTTTTCTGGTTGAGGATCATGGCCTCAGATTTGGTGGTGTTGATTCTCATCCCAGCCGCTTCACACTCGGCTGTGAACTGCTCCAGTGAGAGCTGAAGATCACGGCATGTGTCGGCATGGCATGCCACGAACAGGACCACATCATCCGCAAAGGGCAGAGATGGAATCCTGAGGCCACCGAACCGGAATCCCTCCGCCCGCTGGCTGCATCGAGAAATTCAGTCCATAAAAGTTATGAACATAAAAGTTATGAACATAAAAGTTGGACAGAGGATGTGTCCTCCTTACATTTAAAAAAAAATTTGTTTGGACCTCCCCACATTTCCCATGAAATATTAGTTCCCCCAGTGCTGTTTCTATTTCTTCCTGAATGAATCCATCCATCCATAGGATGTGTGAGAGAAGTGGAGCGCTACATCTGTAGCGTCTTCGCTTGTGTGTCTGTGTTGTGTGTCGCTAGTTTAGCTCTACATTAGTAGAGTTTACATAAGAAGGTAAATGTAGATGTTTAACCTGTTAAAATACACCAGAATGCAGAAAATGGCATATACTTTATTCAAAATTTTCTGGGGGAGTACCATTATCTTTTACCCGCTTCTTCCATTTTGGGTCATGGGGGTCGCCGGTGTCCATGTCCAGCAATCACTGTGCGTGGGGCGGGGTACACCCTGGACAGGTTGCAAGTCCATCACAGGGACACATAGAGACAAACAACCAGTCACTCTCTCACTCACACCTAGGGACAATAGCTGTGTTTCCATCCATTTTCATTTCGTATTTTGAGCTACCTCGCAAATATGTAAATACAAATTAATGCAGATCAGAAGTGTTTCCATCTACTGGCTTGAAGCGCTTCTACCAAGCCGCGCACAGCGTCATTACGTCAGACGTCAGCACTGCGCATGTCTACAGTAAACAGGAAGTAGCGGTTGAAAACAGAACCCGGCCACACATCTCGTCAAAATGGAGAGAATATTTCAGGTACGTGTTGCTATCGGGCGAGTTGTATTTATTCTGTCATGCCAACTAGTTTTAGCGATGTTACATGTTGTCCGGAGCGGAAACAGCTGAACGTCACGTGACGTGAATTTTCGCTACGTCAGAAATGAGTCGGAAAATGTGTTTCCATTTGTCGTTTAGCGCATCTCAAATCCCAAAAACCACCTCAAGCGAGCGTAAAAACTTTTTAGCGTAATTCAGGAAGTAACCTCGCAATTTGCCGTTTCCATTAAGCTTTTCTGCTGCGCTATTTCAAATTGCGCAGCTAGAAACCTTGATGGAAACACGGCTAATGTAGAGTTACCAATCAGACTAACATGCATGTTTTTGGTCTGTGGGAGGAAACTGGAGTACCCGGAGGAAACCCACGCATGCACGGAGAGAACATGCAAACTCCACCCAGAAATTCCCCCGGACCGGGATTTGAACCAGGGACCTGCTTGCTGAGAGGCAGCAGCTCTACCAGTTGCGCCACTGTGCTGTCCTTGGTTGCTGTTTTGATTTGTAAAAAAAATAATAATAATTTGCATGCCTCTTTGACTGTCTATTGTTGTCGTTGTTATTCTGTTGTCATCATTCTTTGTTAAGAAGTCAAGTCTCTCTTGTAAATGAGTCCCCGAGGCTCAGTGGGATTAACCTGTCTAAATAAAGGTTGAATGAATAAACTACCACATCTAATTTTAGCTCAATATATGTCAAAATGACTCAGTTATTATAGCTATTTGTTTTTTGTGTTTCCTAAAGTTCAAGTCAGAGGAGCTATCGCTTGTGTGACTGGCTGTTTACAAAATATGAGGCTGAAAATGAGACCTGCTCCCTGCGGACGCGTGCCTTGTGTAAATATAATTAATTAATATTCAGTAAATAATTTCTTCTCTTTAATAATGTACAACTTTGAGACACCGGCTTACACTGCAATACTGGAGAATCCTAATCCAAGTAGATAATGCAGAAGTATGTTATAGGGATGTGAGTGTGTGTGTGTGGGGGGGATGGTTTCTTGTAAACATACTTTTGGGGGACTTTGCATTGACTTCCATTCATTTTCTATGTCCTAACCCTTACCCTTACCCCATTGAGACTTATCCTTATGGGGACCTGGCGTTGGTCCCCATAAAGAGCAATTGGTTCACACAGTGCATGATTTTTTGTACAATTAGTCCCTACAAGGTAACCATAAACAAAAATGTGTGCGCACACACACACGCGCATGCACGTGTGTATTCAACAGATAGAAACAGGCATGCTGCAAGCCCCGTGACCAAGCATTCATGTCAGTGAAGTAAGCAGGGAGCAAAACCTAAGTGGTCAGATCCAGTTGGAAAAATAAAGGTTTAAAGGGATAATTCAGATCTGTTGAAGTGGGGTCCTGCTGCTCTCCACTGTGGCTGCCATGGAAGTGCTACAGCTAGCCGCTGCTGCTGCTATTTGAGTGTACAAATAGCCTTAAAAAATCCTTATAAAATTAAGGTCTAGTAATTCTTGAAAAAATGCACATCGCTTTTTAAACTTTAAGAGTTGAAAACTAAACTCCTCTTGTGTTTATTATTAATGGAACTGTTGGCATTTTTGATAAAGTTTTGTAATTGACAGGCACGTGTGTTTTAAAGTGTGATCCACTTTGGCCTCAGCCCCACTCAGAAAGCTCATCAATCCAATTAGAACCTAATTCTATTTCTCCAAACTGAGGTCATTCAAAGAACTATCTGCAACAGGTAAGATTAGCCATTACTCTTTCATGGAACTCCATTTTAAAAGATCTGATCTGTAGCCTTGTAATTTTAAATAAAGGAACTACCTTAAACGTTGAATGAATGGATATGAATGTATTTGCAGAAATGAAGCGAGGGAGAGGAACGGCCTCGCTCGGGGTGTTGCTGGTAGAGCACCTCCTTTCTCTGCTGCCTGCTTGTCTTCTGGGGACACAGCACAGTGGTGATGTGATAAATGGTTCATTATGAAAGTGACTAAGCTCAAGCAGTAATTAGTCTTAATTGGTTAATTGGGCAGATTTGGTGGATTGCTCAAGCTTAATTACCCGTTTTTCTCTAAAGCTTGTAGCACAAAAACTGAAACTCTGGCATTGACTTTTTTTTTTTTTTTTTTACTGAAGAATGATAATACAACTTGTTCATTTCTATAGAGTCAATTCACAACAAATGTCACTTTAGGGCACTGTGTAAAACATATACATTAGGGGTGCGAATCTCTCAGTGTCTGGAGAATCGATTTGTTTCCGATTTTTGGTGTCACGGTTCGATTCAAAATTGATTTTTCGATTCAGAAACAATTTTTGATTCAGAAACGATTTTTCAATAAAAATGGTCATACATTTAGTTTCAGTTTTGTAACTGACAAGCTGAAAAGATTAAACAACAATGTAAACAAATGGAACATTTATTTAAAACAATAATATTAGGATCCTTATTGTATCAAATTTTTTGCATAGTTTGATATTTACAACAAAAATAGGAACAAATAATACAGGAATGCATTAAATTGTGGAAACGGCATGCAAATTTTGTTAAAACTAGGCTATCTAAATCTATTGGCGTATTGTATAAACTAAAGGACTTGTTAAATGATAGGGCTCTTTATTTACAAATTACAAATTACTGTAAATTACTATTTACAAACATCACACAGTCATTACTCCCTGCGCTCTAACGATTTAGTCCTCCTGTCAGAACTGAACTAGGAAAAAGAGCATTCAGCTTCGCCGTCCCCTCAGCCTGGAACAACTTACAGAAAGATCTGAAACTATCAACATTCATCTCTCCTGGATCCTTTATGTCAACCGTAGTAGAAAATGTCATCAAGAAACTTGACCATTGCAGATGTTTCTAACCATTACTTATCCAATATACATGTCATTGTTGATTTTTTTTAACTTTATTTACCCAACCGAGGTCTGTCTGCTTGTTTTGTATATAATGTATATAGAAATCTGTCATATCCTGTTGGTTTTGAACTGTCAACATCTGTTTACTGTGATTGTAGTTTTCTTTATTTTCTTTTGATAAGTGCAAATGCCTATTGCCAATGTGACGTGTGCTGCTGACCACTTGACCAGGTCACCCTTGTAAAAGAGATCTCGATCTCAACGGGCTCTACCTGGTTAAATAAAGGTGATTGATTGATTGATTGATTGATTTGCTATATAACTCAATTTTTGTTCCACATTTAATTTATTGTGTGGAGGTTTGGGGTAAAGCCTGTACAACTATAACAAATTCTATTTTTATTTTACAGAAAAGAGCGGTGAGAATTATTGCTAGAAAGCCTTATCGTCATCCATCAAATGTATTATTTAAACAACTCAAATTATTGAAATGTTATGAACTGGTAGATTATAATATTTTGTTTTTGGTAGTAAATTGTTTAAATTGATTATTTGTAAATTGTTTGTTTTGGGGTTTTTTGGGAAAAAAAGGGGCAGACAAAATAAGAAATTTTTCTTCTTTCTGCCACCTTTCATTTTATGTATTTTTATTTTTTTCACATATTCATGAAATGTTTTTTTTTCATAATCTTTTATGTTTTTTTATATGTAAAATTAATAAAACTTTAATAAAAAAATAATAAAAAATTCTGTAACTTAAATAACCAGTATTAGGTTAGCTTTTTGCTCTAGAAGAATATTGTTTGAATTGATTGTTTGAACTTGTTTTGTTTTTGAAGAAAGGGGCAGATAAAATAAGATTTCTTCTTCTTTCTGCCACCTTTCATTTTATGTATTCTTTCATGTACTATGAGATATGGTTTTATTTTCTTTATCATTTGGGTTTTAATGTTTAAAAAAAATGATTTGGGGGCTTTTAGAATCGATTCTGAATCGCCAGGACTAAGAATCTAGATTCTTTAAAAAAAAAGCTATTTTTTTTCTGCACCCCTAATATACATGTCCAAAAAATAAGTTGAACTTAGTTTTAGTTTCCAAACTGAAATAGTGTTTTTTTGTTTCATAGCTCGTCTTTGACTTGCTCAGCAGTGAGAGAAGTTTAGTTTTCCCTCCAACCTGCTGATTCACACCACAGAGACAGATGCTTCCTCGTGTTGTTCGAGACACTCCAGTAACAAGTTTTCTTCCTTCCTCACACCTTGTTTCCTTCTGACAACTAAAAACTGATTATCAGAGTAGCGCGGCTCAAGGTGCTCAGACTTTCTGCTAATAACACCATCTAGAATTCACGCTTTCCAAATGGGTTAATGTGTTTTTGCCCAGAGGGCCCGATCTAACTCAACAGCAAAAGTCTCTCTGCGCTTCCATTAAGCTAGAACACTGTTAGCTTCTGCAGTGTGCAAGGCCACAAGTAAGTGTGACAGTGCAGATGTGTGTGAGAGACCTCAGAGGTGCTTTGAGATTGTCACTACCTGCAACTGAATGGTGGTGTTACAAAAGAACATTGTTGTGGCCCCTGACGTCTTGTTAAAGACTTCACTGTTGTCTGCTGAGTACACACAGTATTTCAACCTGGAGAGACTCACACAACAAGAGAGAAGACTACAATTAAAAGGTTTTATTGATTAGGGTTTCTTTGGCGCTCGGGCCCCGGCGGAGGGCATGCATGCCGGACCGCTGAGGGCTTGAATGTCTGGCATTGGGAGATAGATTAAGGATTTCTACCCCCCGGGACCTGAACCCAGTGGCGAAGTCGGGGAGCGAAGTCATCCAACGTATCCCACCGGTACGTGTATGTTGTTCATCCATCGGTCGTTGGTTCTGGTCAACCCTGAGACAAACCCCATCGCAGAACTCCCATCCTGAGCAAGCATGAAGCAACAGTGGGAAGGAAAAACTCCACCGTGAGGAAGAAACCTCCAGCAGAACCAGGCTCAGGACAAGCGGCCTTGACCGGCTGGGTTTCAGGGAGCAGGAAGCAGGAACGTACACAGTCGTAGGACCAGGACGAGGCGAGCAGATAAACCCTGGAGGCGTAGTCGGGATGAAGAATAGGGGAGAACTGAGGATCTTGAAACCCCGGGTGGAGATGGGGAGGTGGAGGGACGCGACCAGTCTGGCAACGGGCAAACAGGAAGAGCTGAGGAGGGGACGGCCATATATCCGGATGGACGGTGATTAGAGACTCGATGCAGCTGGGGTGAGTCTGCCATCTTTAATTTTTGTCTTCGACTTCATTTGTTTGTTTGTTTGTTTGTTTGTTTGTTTGTTTGTTTGTTTGTTTGTTTGTTTGTTTTACAATGTGAGAGTGTAAAGTAGTGTGTACAATATAAGGATACAGCTAAACAAAAAGAATGATGCTACTCAAAAAAATCACAGCTTTGTTTGTGTTATTAAATGTTTAAGTCTTGATAACATTGCTAACAGGATCATGCTGCTAACAGATCCACACTGCTAACAGGACCATGCTGCTAATGGGATCATGCTTCTAACAGGTCCACACTGCTAACAGGATCATGCTTCTAACAGGTCCACACTGCTAACAGGATCATGCTGCTAACAGGATCATGCTTCTAACAGGTCCACACTGCTAACAGGATCATGCTTCTAACAGGTCCACACTGCTAACAGGATCATGCTGCTAACAGGATCATGCTTCTAACAGGTCCACACTGCTAACAAGATCATGCTGCTAACAGGATCATGCTACTAACAGGTCCATACTGCTAACACATGCTGCTAACAGGATCATGCTTCTAACAGGTCCACACTGCTAACAAGATCATGCTGCTAACAGGATCATGCTGCTAACAGGTCCATACTGCTAACAGGTCCACACTGCTAACAGGATCATACTGCTAACAGGATCATGCTTCTAACAGGTCCACACTGCTAACAGGATCATGCTGCTAACAGGATCATGCTGCTAACAGGTCCATACTGCAAACAGGTCCACACTGCTAACAGGATCATACTGCTAACAGGATCATGCTGCTAACAGGATCATGGTGCTAACAGGTCCATACTGCTAACAGGATCATGGTGCTAACAGGTCCACACTGCTAACAGGATCATGCTGCTAACAGGTCCATACTGCTAACAGGTCCACACTGCTAACAGGATCATACTGCTAACAGGATCATGCTGTTAACAGGATCATGCTGTTAACAGGATCATGGTGCTAACAGGATCATGCTGCTAACAGGTCCATACTGCTAACAGGTCCACACTGCTAACAGGATCATACTGCTAACAGGATCATGCTGCTAACAGATCCACACTGCTAACAGGATCAAGCTGCTAACAGGTCCACACTGCTAACAGGATCAAGCTGCTAACAGGATCATGCTGCTAACAGGATCACGCTGCTAACAGGATCATGCTCCTAACATGATCATGCTCTTAACAGGATCACGCTGCTAACAGGATCATGCTGCTAACAGGATCACGCTGATCACAGGTCCACGCTGCTAACTGGTCCACACTGCTAACAGAATCATGCTACTAACAGGATCATGCTGCTAATAGGATCATGCTGCTAATAGGTCCACACTGCTAACAGGATAATGTTGCTAACAGGTCCACACTGCTAAACAGGATCATGCTGCCAACAAGTCCACACTGCTAACAGGTCCACGCTGCTAACAGGTCCACACTGCTAACAGGACCATGCTGCTAACAGGCCCACACTGCTAACAGGTCCACACTGCTAACAGGACCATGCTGCTAACAGGCCCACACTGCTAACAGGATCATGTTGCCAACAAGTCCACACTGCTAACAGGTCCACACTGCTAACAGATCCACACTGCTAACAGGACCATGCTGCTAACAGGCCCACACTGCTAACAGGATCATGTTGCTAACATGTCCACAATGCTAAACAGGATCATGCTGCCAACAAGTCCACACTGATAACAGGTCCACACTGCTAACAGGTCCACACTGCTAACAGGACCATGCTGCTAACAGGCCCACACTGCTAACAGGATCATGTTGCTAACATGTCCACACTGCTAACAGGATCATGCTGTTAACAGGATCATGTTGCTAACAGGACCATGCTGCTAACAGGCCCGCACTGCTAACAGGATCATGTTGCTAACAGGTGCACTGCTAACAGGATCATGCTGCTAACAGGATCATGTTGCTAACACGTGCACTGCTAACAGGATCATGCTGCTAACAGGATCATGTTGCTAACAGGTCCACACTGCTAACAGGACCATGCTGCTAACAGCACAGATAATATATACACTAGATAAGACATCCCCGCTGTTGGCCAATGGAGACCGACATCGTCAGACGGCGGCCATCTTGCCACAGACAGAACGCCCACTCTTAACATGAATGTGAATGGGGCATTTACTATTAAAATAACCATAACTTGCTTAATTTTCAACCGATTTTAAAACGGTTTGGTTTGTTATAAATGTGAGAGATGTTGTTATAATATGGTGTACTTAAGATGGACGTTCACATGAAAATAACGTTATATAGACACTGTATTGCACTAGCAATATACACAATAAGATTATATTTACATCCATTTATAAATACATGTTTATTTCCAGTGAAATTAACTGACATATGTTACAATGCTAATAAATATTTAATACTATTTCATCATAAATAGCATTATTATTAGTGGTATGAAAATAATTTATGCCAATTTTTTCCCTACACATGCAAATATTATGTAATATTAAATACATTATTACACAAACCTTGGTCAATATGTGTAGTTTATTTTTTTTAGATACATGAAAAGATTTAATAATCGGGAGATATAAATAAACAAACAAACAAACAGAAATAAACATCTGATAGTGTGACAAGACTCTCAGTCCCTCGGTGCAACAGTAACTATTTAAACATTAAAACACTGAAACATATAATAATAAACATAAGCATAAAATAGTAAAACTGTAACACTGTCCTGAGTTTTTGCATAGTGGTAAATGAGTATGAAAATTTACACCAACTCTAAAACTAAAACACTAAACATTTAATGAACATAATACTGTCCTGAGTTTTTGCATACTACTGTAGTATAAAAAGTAAAAAAGTATAAAAGTACAGTATAACTATAAAATAAACTAAAGGTTCTAGCATTGACATTTGCAAAGTGGCAAAGCAGCATATGAGTTAATGTACACAGTATATGTATGAGGTAGTAGTTCATGTTGTTATAGAGGCAAAAGTGGCATATGCAGTAAGGCACATTGGGCATCCGTCTACAGCTGACAGGTTTGTTGATGTGTCAATGTGGTAGAACTGGTCAGCAGAGGACATTGGTTCAACTGGTAGGGACTCTGTCTCATCCTGTGCGGTCACATTGCCTTTTATGCTTGGTTTAACACCACACCGGGCCATCAGCTTTCTGAAAATGTTCTTGAACTGGCTGGCACTAGGGTTGTTATTCCATCCACCTTAAAATAGACACAAGATATATAACAGTATATTACATATTCACCGATTTTTCAAACAAATAAACAAACCAAATGTATTTTCCTAAAAAAAAAAAGAAAACATGGATCAACAAATTGAAAACAATACAGTTGCTGACAGTTCCGGTCACTTAGTGTTGTGTTAAAAAATAATTAAAAAATAATTATGAATTGTACCAGATGCTCTGATGGAGTTAAAGAGAAGCTCCAAGTGGTCCTGGCTGAACCTGTAGGTCAGGATATATCGCTGCTCATCAAGCAGCACAGGAACCATTGACATCAATGTGTCAATATTGATGATAAATCCCAGGATAGAGAGGAATCTTAATCAAATAAAGCAAATATTGTATAATTACAAACAGGTCCCAAAAAAGAATGAGTTTAGGATCTTAACATTTACTTTTGGGGGTGGCGGTGACTAAACACAAGAGCAGGAACAGAGACATATTTTAATACAGCAAATATATTGTAGCAAAACACCCTGATAAGATAAGAAGTACCATCACCAGAAAAGAGCATCTTATGAACGTGATGCAGACAGAAAAGAGCATATTATGAACTCCATGCAGAGAGATGAGAACAACTGAGGAGATAGCATTAGAGATGCACTAAAACCGGTAAAGTGTAGCTGTTGGGAATACTGTAGTTACTTTACTTTGGATCATTACTTATAACTACAGTAGTTTTATACAACTACTGTAATGAAGAATAAAATAAACCCATATGCCAATACCCATTAACAATAATAATTATAGTAATGACAAGTATACACATATATCATACTTTTGGTGTGCTTGCATTTACTTTTGGTACAATAAAACAGCTATTAAAAATGGTATCAAAAAGAAACACTGAATCATAATCATAATTTATATAAAGATACTTTTACAAGCCTTATACCAAACCATACCATTTTATTTATAGAGCACTTAAAACAACAACAAGGTCAACCAAAGTGCTGTAAATATATGTCATTATTATGTAAATATATATTATGTATAATATTATGTCAATAATATTATCTCACATTTTTTGTGTGTAGCGTGACGTGTAATGTGCACTGATCCAAAATATAACTATGATTATTCTAATTAAAGTAATAATACTGTCACAGAGTCTTACAGGTGAAATGTGATCCCAAGGTTTCTTGTTTTGATGTTACGTCTATTGGAGCATCCATAGGCTGCACAAAAGTCAGGCATCTTGTCAAAGAGTATTTCTGTAAAACACAAAGCAGTAATTAGTTTTGAACATACCAAACAAACCGCTTGGAAATCATGTGCAGCTTTAGTTCAGTTAAAAACAAAGAGCTCCTAGTGATCTAAGAATGCTGGGGAAATGTTTGGAATACTAGCTAGCCCTTAATCAAAGGCTCTTGTTAATAGTCTGCTAATAAATACAGTCATGATCAAGACAGTCATTTAGACAAAAGATTAGTTTGTTTTAAAATAGTTATTGGTGTAATAAAAACAGAATTTAAATTCTACATTCTCGATGAGTGTGACACCCAAAACACGAATAAAACCTTTTAAAAAAGACGAAACTGCTGTCTGATTACCAAAGAAATCATAGCCACGTTAATAACGTTTTTAAAAACATAAACCGTTTGTAAATCCGTCAAGATTACAGCGAGTTAAGCGTATTTTTGTTTGTATAAATCCCTCACCTCCATACGGTTTCCACAGCTGCAGCTAATGTTGCTGTCTGTGGCAAGATGGCTGCCGCTTGACGACGCCGCTGACTCCTCCTCAGCTTATCTAGTGTATATATCTATGGCTAACAGGACCATGGTGCTAACAGGATCATGCTGCTAACAGGATCACACTGCTAACAGGTCCACACTGCTAACAGGACCATGCTGCTAACAGGATCACACTGCTAACAGGACCATGCTGCTAACAGGTCCACACTGCTAACAGGACCATGCTGCTAACAGGATCACACTGCTAACAGGACCATGCTGCTAACAGGATCACACTGCTAACAGGTCCACACTGCTAACAGGACCATGCTGCTAACAGGATCACACTGCTAACAGGATCATGCTGCTAACAGGATCACACTGCTAACAGGTCCACACTGCTAACAGGACCATGCTGCTAACAGGATCACACTGCTAACAGGACCATGCTGCTAACAGGTCCACACTGCTAACAGGACCATGCTGCTAACAGGATCACACTGCTAACAGGACCATGCTGCTAACAGGTCCACACTGCTAACAGGACCATGCTGCTAACAGGTCCACACTGCTAACAGGACCATGCTGCTAACAGGTCCACACTGCTAACAGTATACAGTATAATGTTGTATATTGTTGTACTCTATATGTTGTCTGTTTAGAACAGCTCTCTTGAAAATGAGTCCTTGTGTCTTTGAGACTTCCTACAGGTATAAATAAATGTTAAATAAATAAATAAAATGTATATCTGTTTTGGATTTTTAGACTAAAGCAAGCCCAACTTACACATGAACATGTCCTGCAAATGTTGTAGATTTTCCAGTGCTGATTGTAAAAATGTCACATTGACGCAGTAATGCTGTTGTGGCAATCTGTGTTTAGACAAGACCAAAAGAAATATTGATCCCTCTGTAGTTTCCATGCCAGCTCACCAGCTGGCACTGGGATTTTTGCATTTTTACAGTTTAACTTGCATGAAACACTTCAGTCTCAGGCAAATATTTCAAATACACATTCTTTTGGACGAACGATGAGGTTTGACTGCACACACTTCAGCTTTTACAGAAATTACATTTTACTGTAAAACCATGTTGGGAGTTTTGAAAAACTTCCACTCTGAGACCTGAATTTTAAAAGTTTTGGTGAGGAAGAATCTAACTGTTGTTGTAATGTAGACAAACAGCTGGATTAAACAGATGTGCTCCAGTTTCTCTTAAACACAACTTTGTGTAAACTGGGTCTAACCGCTGCTTGATAAGGATGTGACAACCAATTCAACTGATGGTTACTGAGAAAACTGTTTAAGTGAGAAGTAAAACTATTTTAAAAATCAAAATTAAAATTATGTTTCCTTGGGTTGAAGTTAGGATAAGCCCAGATAAGCAATGACAAAAATATCTATTGTACAGACCTGCTGAAAAAAATCTAAAATTTACACATATGGACATAAATCTGCCGGGGCCTGCCGTTATTAAAAGATGCAGACTTTGTTGAAAGAAAAATAAAATTTTGTGGCAAATTCTACTGTTGCCAATATTTTCTCATAAAATCTATAATAAGAGTTTTTTTTTAACATATAAATACTAACTGATTCAATGTTTGTATCATGATACTTGTTGAAATAACGACCAGAATAGTATTTTAAACAGGAAAAATTGTACTTTTTAATTAAAACTTTATAGCATAAATGAAAAAAAATCTCAGTTGTGCAGCACATAGTTGGATTACTGTTTTAACTGATGATACTGTCTGGGAAAATATATATATAATTTAAAAACTGAACAAGTTTGAAACCAGATGATAACACCATAATATGAAACTGATCAGTCAGATCTTTTTACTTTTGGAAGACTATGTGTACAAAAAATACAAAATAATCTTCTTGTAATTTTTTTGTTTGTTTACTTTATTTAGAATTTTATTTAGAATTTGATAAAAGTTGATGGTATGACACAACAGGTTGCAAACAGTTTTAAATTCTAATGTGCTATTAGATTTTGTGAATGCTACGAATGGCCCACTGAGCAAGGTGACGTCTATACGACGTCTTTTTCAGGTCATTTCTGGACGTCGAAATCAGGTCCCTGGAAGGTCGAAAACGTTACGCCAGATGACGTCTTTTTCCCGACGTCTAAAAGACGTCTTTTTTCCGACGTCCAACAGACGTCTATATTCCTGACGTCTAAAAGGCGTCTACATTAGACGTCTATATTCCTGACGTCTAAAAGGCGTCTACATTAGACGTCTATCTGACGTCAATAACTTACTGTATTTAGCTTATTCTAATTAGGCTATTATATTTAACTTATTTTAGTCACTTTACATGCTGCTTGTTCATGCTATGCATATAAAAAGTATAATGAATCTACTTTAAAATTGCGTTGAGGCAAACAAATCTAGGGAAATACTTTGACCATCCGCAGCTTTAAAATCCTACAAACAGTTGGATTAAGTTTTACAAATCACTCCATAAATTTTACCTTTATCCTGTTTATTTGACACAATTTAAAGGAACAGCATAACACATAAAATTGAGAATTCCACCTTTGGTAACTTAAAAAAAAAGCTTTACATTACGGAACTTATCAACTGGTGGCAACACAAAATACACAAACAAATCTATAAAAGTACACAGCTCACTTGGGTCTGTACTTCACATAATTTTTTTTTTAAATGCCTTCATTCTTTGGCCGTACTTAACATAAACAATAATAATTTTTTAACATGCCTTCATTTTTGGTCTGTACTTAACAATTTTTTTTTAACATGCCTTCATTTTTCTTTTTGATATAGCAGGCAGGAACAAGATAAATAAAAAAGCTGTATACAATTACAGTCCCCTCACCACAAAAATAATCTGTACAAAGTGTGCTGGTCATAATATTTTAAATAAGTTGTTTTATTTCAGGAATTCCATTCAAAAAGTGAAACATTCATTACACACAGACTGATATATTTCAAATGTTTATTTATTTTAATGTTGATTAAAACTGACAACCAATGACAACCCTAAATTCAGTATCTCAGAAAATTAGACTACTACTTGAGCTCAATAAAAATAAAGTATTTTTATAAATGTTGGCCAACTGAGATGTATGAACATGAAATGTACAATATGTACATCTTTCAATAGTTGGGGCTAAGGACCATGCTACCATGTTAATACTTTTCAGTTGGCCAACATCTATAAAAATCATTTTTTAATTGATCTCAAGTAATGTAATTTACTTATAATGAATTTGGAGTTTTCATTAGTTGTCAGTTATAATCATCAGCATTAAGATTATTTTTAAATATATCAGTCTGTGTGAATGAATATACAGTAATACTGTATAGAAGTTTTACTTTTTGAATGGAATTACTGAAATAAATAACTTTTTCACAATATTCTAATTTTATGCCCAGCACCTATTTGCATCTCCCCCCCAAAAATGTGTTCCTCAGTTCTGTGTGAGCCCGTATCCTCCACTTCTATGTGGCACGTTTTAAATGTCCTGTGTGACCCTATGTCCTCCACCTCTTTGTGGTGCATTAAATGTCCAGTGTCCATTTCTTTGTGGTGCATTAAATGTCCAGTGTCCACTTCTTCGTGGTGCATTAAATGTCCAGTGTGAAAGCCCCACCTCCACTTCTTTGTGGCACATTTTTTCATTCAACCTTTATTTATACAGGCTAGCCTCGTTGAGCCACAGGGACTCATTTACAAGAGAGACCTGTCTCACTCACACCCAAGGTCATAGAGTCACCATCAGTCTAACATGCATGTTTTTGGACTGTTGGAGGAAACTGGAGCACCCGGAGAAAACCCATGCATGCACGGAGAGAACATGCAAACTCTACCCAGAAAGGCCCCCGGACCGGGATTTGAACCGGGGACCTGCTCGCTGAGAGGCAGCAGCTCTACCAGTTGTGTTAATTGTCCAGTGTGAGCCCATGTCCTCCTTTGCATGTTTTAAATGCTCTGCAGCATGAGTCCTTATAAAATCCTCTGTTGCTGCAGAATCTCCATTCATGATTCCATCTGCATTTGCAAAAAAACAAACAAAAACAAAAAGTAATTAGCAATATGCAAAGGCAATCTGGAAAATGCACAGTGTCTTGCTGGGATCTCCCTGATTAATAAATAAATAAATAAAAACATCCATCCCAGCAAATGTCAGAGTCAGAGAGTCTTTATTGTCATTTGCACCGCATGTGGTACATGTGATGAAAACGAGATTATGTACACGGGGTCCCAGTTACATCCAACAACAAATGCAAGAGAAAAACAGTAATAACATCTAGAATTAACTACGAAAAACATCAACTAGTAATACACTAAGCCTAATATAGTGGGAATAAACTGCAGCACGAACATGAGTCTGTATGAGCAGATGGTCACAGATGAACACAGCAACAAGAAAACAGATCAGCATCAGCATGATGTGATATTTTGCAGTGTTTATTTTTTATTTTATTTTTATTTATTCATGAGTCTAACAGCCTCAGGGTAGAAGCTGTTCCTCAGTCTAGTGGTTCTACACTTGATGCTCCTCAACCTCCGTCCTGAGGGGAGTGGGGCAAAGAGTGAGTGTGCTGGATGAGTGAGGTCTTTCATGATGCAGGTGGCTCTTTTCCTGCATCTGGAGGTGTAAATGTCTGTGATGGTGGGGAGACTGACTCCAACAGACTTCTGTGCAGCCTTCACCACTCTCTGTAGAGCTTTCCTCTCTTCAACTGTGCAGCCTCCATGCCACACGTTGATGCTGGAGCACAGGATGCTCTCCACTGCACACCTGTAGAAGGAGGTGAGGACTGGGCTGCTCAGACCAGCTCGTCTCAGCCGTCTGAGGAAGTAGAGTCTCTGATGACCTTTCTTGATCAGGCTGGTGGTGTTGTTGCTCCAGCTGAGGTTATCATTCATGTGTACACCCAAGTATTTGTAGCTGGAGACCACTTCCACTGCAGACCCACCTATTTTCAGTGGGGCGTGGGTGTGTTTGTTCCTTCTGAAGTCCACAATCATCTCCTTTGTCTTCTTCACATTCATGTGAAGATTATTCTCTTTGCACCAGCTCTCCAGGTGTTCCACCTCCTGTCTGTAGCTGGACTCATCATTGTTTGTGATGCATCCCACCACCGCTGTATCATCTGCAAACTTAACAATATGACAGCCTGGAAGTGTGGCTGTACAATCATATGTTGATAGGTGGCTTTGAATTTTTGTTTTTGCCAATCACTTATAACACTAGTTAACACACTAACACACATTATTATTTATTAACCTTTATTTAAGCAGGCAAATCCCATAGAGATCACAGATCTCTTTTTCAAGGGAGGCCTGGACCTGAAGGCCGAACATGCATGTTTTGGATCTGTTGGAGGAAACCGGAGTACTCTGATAAAACCCACGCAAGCACGAGAAGAACATGCAAACTCCACACAGAAACACTCCAGGTCCAACCAGGGATTGAACCCAGGACCTTCTTGATGTGAGACAATAGTGCTAACCACTGAGACATCGTGCTGCCAAATTTGAGCACATCAGTTAAAAAATTGCTGCAAAACGCACTCGAGTTGCCAAACATTTTCATATCTATGGGGTGCCATTAGCAAAGTTACAAAAATCAACAGCAATATTTTAGTTTAGAGAAAACAAAATTTTCCAGTCATATTTCAACCATGTTATTAATACACGTCGTTCTAAATTAAATATTTAATTTGATAGCTAAATACTTAGTTTACAAAACTAAATACTGAACTTGCAAGTAAAATATTTAGTTCAGATGGTTAGTGGGTGGGTGAGCGTGTGTTGATACATACCTATCAAGAAATTTGTAGACAAAGTCCTTGGTGTGCTTCCTCCAATTCTGGAAATCTGCAGAACCTGTTGGAATAAATCCATGATATAGTTCACTGACACTTCCAAGTGTTTGGTTGTACAGTACTGCGTTATGCTCGGCTTTCCTCCAGACTTGTAAAACCTACCAGGGTAGCAAATTTAGAGTCACGAGGTGCTCCTCTCTCACAAAATCCTCCATGGTCTCTATCCTCTTTGGCACAGCTGAAAAGGTGGGATGTAGGGCTAGGCGATCGCCGAGGTCAAAGAAGTTGAATACGCTGAAACACTGGGGGGGAAAAATAAAACAAAAACACACATTTCTTGATTATAATCTCTCCAACAGCAAGGTGGCTGTGGTTGATCATTTTTTTCCAAGTGTCTCACTGCTAACTGTTCAATACTTACCATCCTGAGGCAATGGGAATGCCCATCTTCCAATTTCTGATCTGGAAGTGGCATCGGTTTTCCATGAAAAAAATAAATAAAATAAATTTTATTTTGCAAGGCCTGATAAAATAAACAATGGTTTAAAGTGTAATGTATACCGGTACTCACTGGGCGTTGACAGGTCCTTGGGTTGAGGCGCTGCACTTGCTGAGGACAAAAACAAAAGATTATTCAGCAATGCAAAATAATTAAGATGAAGCAAAAAGGTGCATTAGCTGTGACATGTCCTAGGACCAACGCTCCACAAATTATATATATACCCGGTATATATATAAAAAGTAGGCCACACAAAAGTCTTTGCTCAGAGGCCTGCATGCACGCGCACAGACTGGGGAGATTTTTTTTATTTTTTATTCGTCCATTCAGTAACTGATTACATGTATTGATGAAAAACATTTCCTTTTCACCTTCCAGCCTTGTTGATGATCATTTCAGTTCCTACATGGTCGAATTTGCCCCAGAGGTCCTTGTCATGTAGGACAACTTTGATGTCTTCCACCCCCTGTACAACAAACAGTTTGTGATTTGATTCACAGTCTTTACTTTATATTCTGAAGGGGAAGTTGGATGTGGTGAAAAGTCAAATAAATGATTATTTACACACTTGAGCTGCTACCTGCTGGCTGGACGCCTTCAGAGGACTGTCCTTGGTGGACTCTTTTGGGGGTCCGCGCACTCCGAGTCCGAGCGCTCTGCAAGGTTGAACTGGTCCCCTCCGTTTGCCATGTCCTAAAAGACACGCACACAGGTTCCACACATGTTTGGAGTTTAACTGGTGCAATATAATTAGTGGGTTTCATCACAATGAGACATTTTGACACCAAACATTAAAGATTTGGGACAGTGGTCGTTTGTCCTCATCAAACTAACTCATAAACATGATTCATTTTGATAAGACCGCGCGCGCCACGTTCGGTCACATAACCTGATCAAGCTTAATCTGAAATGAGATTACACGAGATTATAAATAAACTAACTTCAGAAAAAGAGGATCATGAGGATCCTGAACAGTTGACAACAATGATGTGTTTGTCATGTGAATGCTCCATCAGGGATCGTGTCTTGAAAGTGCACGCTTTGTTTCTCGGGGGAGGATGGGGTCACAAAACATACCTAGGACACCAAATTCCAAGTCCAGATTAACACCACACACCTGACAGAAAGAAAAAAACACAGTTGTTTATAAACACAACTGGAGCGACATGTTCACAGAGATATTAGTCAGAATGTAGTTTAGACTTATCTCATTTTGCCTAGTCAAAGTAAAATTAGAGATAGGAGACATTTTAAAGCTTTTTTATTTCACATTTACTCATTCATTTGCAACTGAAAAGCTTTGGTCTGAATTCAGGTCATCTGGACAGTTTTTTTTCTATTTTTTAATGCTGAAACGTTTCACCTTCCAGCCGGCTTCATCAGTCTAAAACAAGCAGGTTGAATGAATGAATAATGGGGACGCATGCAG
>JBBPBX010040540.1:0-14533 GCA_038048925.1 Garcialebias charrua
GGGGCCCGGGGAGCCAACCACACAGTTTGGGAGAACTTTGTCAGCTTCCTGCAGTCACATAGCATTTTGAGATTTTTATTAATGAAAAGTGCATTATAAATTAAATTCATTATTATTATTATTATTAGCACCAATCAGCAGTGCATGAGGATCATCGGCTTGATGAGCAACAGGCAAGGCTGCAGAGGACATCCAGTCAGCGCTGGAGCATTACCTGCTAATGTTGGGTTTCTGGACTTTTACTTGTGAATTAACTCAATAGTAACCTTCCTTATATTATTTCATGTTTTCAGCATCATATCTGATGTCCTCCTGTTTCCTGGATTTCCCTCTGTGGACCTCAAGCTCTCCCGTGCCTCCACACCTTCCACCACCTGCCTGCCTCCTGCCTGGATTGTTTGGGCACCAATGTTCATGCTCAATAATGCAGGTATAAAGTCCAACAATGTTCAGTCAGGTCGGATGATGGACAAACGTCTCAGCATGAAAAGAAACCGTCCAGTTGACCTGACTGATCACTGTTGCATTGTTCGGACAATCTTCTTCTTCGCCCAGTAACCACGGAGTCATCCTTCCCCACGACTGACTCCAATCTGCATTGTAAGAAAGAGCAGCAGAAACATGATCACCCCTGCAGGCAGATCATTAACCCTTCTATTCAGGGTTCCAGCTCCATTTGATGATACACCTCACTTTGTAAATAAACACAGTAGACCTTATTTGAGTCTCGCATCTGTTCACTTCAGTCCTTGTACCGGGGTATAGCCTCATTCGTTACACATAGGTCTACTGAAATGACCCTCTCAGGTCATAGAGTTGTTGAGCTAACATTCTGAGTGGTAGTAGCTGAAAGCAATGCAAGATGTTCCCTGAGTCATCTTCAATCAAGATGTGGAATAAAAAATAAAATAAAAACATTCAAGGTTCTTTATTGGCAGTGCATGTGATACATGAGGTGGAACAAGATTCTATACTCAAGGTCCCAGTTACACAAAAATAGGAAAAGTATAAAAAGAAACAAGGATCTAAGATATACACTAAACAATAAGAATGCAGGAGACAGGTCCTTTAAAGTTACTTCAGGAGCTTTTCTAGTTTAATTTTGTTATTCAGGATTGTTCTACACCTTATTTCAAAATTGCCACTCAGTTAACTTAGATGATAAACGAAAGAACCAAAAGTGTTTAAGAAGTTGTACTGTATTGATAAATGGAGCAGTGGAAGGTGAGCATGAAGGACAACAAAATAAAACATAATGCAACAAACAGGTATAAAGCAGAAATCTAGTTTTTACAATGAGTGAAATTGATGAAACACTTAAAAGTTCCAGTATTTTCCTGAGAAGTTGGGGCTCTGTAAAAATGCCGCCTCAGGTGTTCTCTGTCTTTCAGTCAAGTCAAGTCAGATTTATTTATGGAGCACATTTAAAACAGAAACTGTTACCAAAGTGCTTAACAAAAAGACCACAGCATCAAATAAAAAGGAACAAGATATTTACAGCATATGGAATAAAAATATAAAACACAAAAAATAATTAGATACAATGAAATACCAAATCAGATCAGATGACGTTGTGTTAAATAGGAATAAAACACAAAGCATAAACACAGTCGGAATCAATGAAATACTATATCTAAATCCAATCACCCTGTGTTAAATGTCAATGAGTATAGGTGTGTTTTTAGGAGTTTTAAAAGTGGAGATTGTCGCGTTCTTATATTTAAGAACAAATACGTGGGACTTCATGTACTGGCAAACACTCACTTTATTAGTCAGCTCAACGTCAGCCTCGTGCTGCATAAACACGTCACATCCTGTGTGTGTCACGTTCAAGAACACTCGTTAATACCAGTTACTATCATGAACACCACAGAGATGGAGGTGGCCTGTCTAATGTTGATGGGCAGATTGTTCCAGAGCTTAGGGCCCATGACTGAAAACACCCGATCTCCTCGGAGCTTCAACCTGGTTTTTGGTACAACCAAAAGCAGCTGGTCTGATGATCTCAAGGCCCGAGAAGGAGCATAAGGATGAAGAAGGTCGGAGAGGTATGAGGGTGCGAGGCCGTTAATGCACTTGAACGTCAGCAGAATTTTAAATTTGATTCTGACACGAACAGGAAGCCAGTGAAGGGAGGCAAAAACTGGTGAAATGTGCTCAAACCTGTAAGTTCCTGTTAGTAGCCAAGCTGCAGTACGAGCTGGAGACATGAAAGGAAGACCTGACTGACCCCAACATAAAGTGAGTTACAGTAGTTCAGTCGGGTTATAATAAATGCATGGACTAGTTTTTCATGGTTGGATCTGGACAGCACAGACTTAAGCTTAGCTATCCGCCTTAGCTGAAAGAAGCTTTTTTGAAGAACAGAGTTGATCTGCTTATTAAACTTAAAGTCAGAGTCTAAAACTACCCGAGATTGGTAACTGACTGCTTTAGATGTGGCTGAAGGGAGTGCAGGTTTCCAGGATCAGTGACAGTGGCAGAGCTAGGGTTAAACACAATGACCTCAATCTTCTGATCATTAAAACTCAAGAAGTTTGCAGCCATCCAAGTATCAATGTCATCAAGACATTCTAGCAAAGGGTGAATGGAGCAGGAACTGTTAGGTTTTAACGGCAAATCTGAGAATCATCGGCATAACAATGAAACGAAATACCATGTTTCCTCAGGATCGAGCCCAAGGGGAGCAGATAAAATGGGAACAGAAGGGGTCCAAGAATGGAGCCTTGTGGGACCCCACGGGAAAGAGGGACAGAAGCAGATAAATGATTGCCAAAACTAACACAAAAACTCCTGTCACTCAGATATGAACAGAACCATTCTAGCGGCGCACCCGTAATCCCAACCCAGTGTTCTAGCCGTGACATAAGGATGCTGTGATCAACAGTTTCGAATGCAGCGGTAAGGTCGAGAAGTACCAGGATCACAGACTGACCAGAGTCATTTGCTAGCAGAATGTCATTACAGACCCTTACTAAAGCTGTCTCGGTGCTGTGTATGTTTAAATCCTGACTGATAAATCCCAAAAATTCCATTTACCGGTACATAAAAAAACTTGATTAGTTGACTAAAACCTATTTTCTCCAAGACTTTAGAAAGAAATGGAAGTTTTGCGATTGGCCTGAAGTTTGAACAAATTGCAAAGTCAAATCCGGGTTTTTTAAATAATGGAGTTACCACTGCATGTTTAACAACATCAGGAACCACACCTGTAGCCAAACTGCTGTTAATAATGGTGAGAACAGAGGGTCCAGTTGATGGTAGAAACTGTTTAAGAAACGCTGCAGGGATGAGATCAGCAGGGGATCCTGAGGGTTTCATGTGACCAACATCATCTAAAAATGAGAGTGAGATGGGTTCAAAGTGACTGAAGACCGCTGAGCAGGGGACAAGAACTGAGTGGGCGGCTGCGGAATGTGGAATCAATGACCTAATCGACTCAACCTTTTCAACAAAATGCCTGACAAACTCATTACAGGTGTCTACAGACACCTCGATGCTGGCAGACGAGGCACGTTTAGAATGGTGTTGAAAAGAACACGGGGTTGTGACTGTTTACGGTAAGTTGATAATTTTTGAGAAACATTTGTATTTCTCTTGTTTAACGGTGGTCTGATACGCTTTCCAACATGATTTTTTTCTTCCAATTTATTTATTGAGGTTCTCATAGCAAATACAAACACATCTGTTAATTATAGGATATATGTATAGAGATCTTGTTCTGTGGTTGCTGCAGATAAATAGATGACACTTCATCAAAACATCATGATTCAATGATCCAGGTATAAAATCCAACAACGTTAAGTCAGGTCCTCTGGATGGCTTCTCTTTGTTGAGGTGTTTCGTCTTTCATCCAAAGGACTTCATCAGTCCGAGGAGCTGTAACAAACTCAGTCTTATAAACAGTACCTTCTCATAGTGGACTGACCAGTTTAAGTACTGAGTGTCTGAGCGCCATCATGGGTGGACCAGATATTTATGAGATTGAGTTTGTTGTGTTCACACATTGATTGATCAGTTTTCCTATCCACAGTATTTCTACGCCCCATGACGCTTTGCGCGAAATGTGCACACGACTTCCGGTTGACCGGAAACACCGTTTGTTTACATGCGAGTAATACAGTTGAAGACAGTCCAAACTTTGTTGTTTTAGTTCATTAAAAATGTGGGAACACCACTCGTTTTGTTAAAAGAGGAGGGACAAATAAAAAGAAATTACAGATGTTACCTGATCGCGCAGACATATGAAACCGGGATAAATGCAGCACACGAAGCTTCAAATAGAAGGGGTTCTTTATTCTCAAAAATAAACTATTCCCTCTGAGTTATGTATAAAAAAAACAAGAAAAAGTCAGTGTTTCGAACGGCAGCAAGCCTTAGCTTCAAATAAAATGGCGGACCGACAACACGGTTAGCACCCAACAGAGTAGCATGCAGCTGCACGTAACAGCTGAAATCTAACAGCGTGAAAGCTACTGCATAACAAACGGCAGCGGCACTCTACGAGAGAACAAACAGAAATAAAACATTAGCATCGTCTCTATAGCTTCATTCACGGAAGATAATTCAGTTCCAACAATTACCGGACACTAGGATTCTCCTCTCACGTGGCCAGAGTGGTCTTCTTCACCAAGTCCCAGATAAAATGTCCTTCTCTTCCGTTTTCTTACCAGTCCGTGCCATCGTACATAAACAAAGGGTTTTTTCTCTATTTCCGGTCCTTTTAGACCTCTCTGTACCAACAGCACCACATGCTGACAAAAAACAAGAATTACAACCATAGGTGAAATTAAAGCAAAACATGGTTTTTAAAATACATTTGACATGTACCCATTTTTCACCTGGTTACATTCTCCCCTGCTTAAATGTCATCGTCCTCGGTGACAAAGCAACTGCCTTTTACCTCTTTTAAAGCTTCTCTAAAAAAACACAGAACCTAAGCTTGCAATAATCTGTGAAGCCATTTATGAGTTCATTTCTGGCCCCAACACTGACCTAGGTTGGTGATGTGGGTTTGGGTGTTTCCCTACATTCACTCTTCTACTCCTGCGGGGAGCAGGTGTGTGAGCTTGTCTAACGCCAGGAGGAGACACTGGAATCTCACCCAGTTGGTCAATATCGCATGCTTCATTGTCAACATGCTCAGTCTCCCTCTGTTCAATCACAGGAAGTTCACATTCGGAAGTCAACGGAGTCTCTGCTCGCTTCTGAACACTTTCACCACTAGGACAATTTTCTACACCTGAACCAGGATTTAAGTCAAAAGAAACCTCTTCAATGACTATACCCCCATCATACTCATCAGATGAGGCAGTGTGTGATTCAGTAGTATTTGTCTGTTTGGCTACAGTGTTCTCACTGTGTCCCTGGTTTGTGTCTGGCACATGGACACATGACCTGATGTCAGCCCTGTTAACCGTTTTTGTAGGCCCTCCCTCTGCAGGTCGTACTATGCAAGTTGTGCCTACTACGTCTACGAGTTGGTAAACAACTGGACTCCATGCATCCTGAATTTTGTTACGACCAGCTGGTCTGTGTCTCAGGTAAACATACTCTCCAACCTCAATCGAAGGACAGTACACTTTGTGACTATGCCGAGCAACGCGTTTCGCAGCTTTCTGCTCTGCATACTCTTTTGCTCTTTCATGTGCCTCTTTGAGTCTTTGCTGATGCACAGCAAGCCAATCAAGATTTTTATCAGGAGAACTTTCATGCGCAAGCAATGCATCGACAGGAAGATGTGGTTCTACTCCATAGAGCAAGAAGTAAGGGGAATATCCGGTAGTCGCATGTGGAGTAACATTGTACGCATAAACCAGCTCAGGTAAATGTTCAGGCCAACGCCTCTTTTTGTCAGGTGGAAGGGTGCGCAACAGTTCATGCAGAGTGCGGTTAAAACGCTCACACTGGGCATTTCCTGTCGGGTGATGGGGTGTTGTACGTGTTTTTTTCACACCATACATTCTACAAAGTTCAGCAATAACCTCTGATTCAAAGTTACGGCCCTGATCTGAGTGAAGACGCTCAGGTACACCGTACTTCATGAACCACTCCTTTAAGAGGACTTTGGCTGTGGTCTCTGCTTTTTGGTCACGTGTAGGGAACGCCTGGGTGAACTTTGTAAACACATCGGTAATGACTAGAACGTTCTCACGGCCATCGGAAGCTGGTTCAAGGAGTGTGAAATCTACTGCCACCACTTCTAAAGGTCGTGTTGCCAAAAAGGATTTCATTGGAGGGTGAATCTTTGGGTGAGGCATCTTTGTGAGAATACAACGCTCACAGTTCTTAACCCATCGCTCAACATCGTTATGCATCCCTACCCAGAATGCTCTCTGTCTCAACAACTGTAATGTCCTCTCTATTCCCTGATGTCCCATAGAGTCATGGACACTCTTCAGCACAGCTGCTTGTAAACAACCTGGAACAAACAACTGAAAGCACTCTCCAACACGATCATCCTTCACCACTCTGTACACCAACCCATCACGTATCTGAATGTGTTTCCATTGTTTCCACAATGATTTGGCAGCACCAGGAAGATTCTTCCTTTCTTGTGAACTTGGCGGGCTACCTCGATCCACAAACTGTTTTAGAACATTTATCACTGGATCTTGACACTGAAATGTCCGCAGCTCTTCCTTGGAGTAACCGGGAAGAGTTGGTGTAGCCTCTTTAGCATGTGAATTGGATTTATCAGTTTCTGCAGCCCTAATCTGGTTTACCTGACAACATTGGACCCCAGCTGTAACCAGCTCGGGCTCAAGGGCAGTGCCTCTACAAATCAAATTGCAAATTGCAATGCAATCATCAAACTCCTCATCATCAGTTGGTTCTGGCTCCCCTGCTAACGGGTGTCGTGACAGTGCATCAGCGGCGGCGTTACACCGACCTGGCCGGTACTGCACATCAAAGTCGAAGGCAGCTAACTGTGCTACCCATCTCTGTTCAATAGCCCCAAGTTTTGCACTTTTTAGATGACATAAGGGATTGTTGTCTGATACCACAGAGAATTTAGAGCCCAGTAAGTACCCCCGAAACTTCTCTACTATTGCCCATTTAAGTGCAAGCAGCTCGAGTTTCATGCTGCTATAGTTTTTATCATTTCGCTCTGCATTTCTCAGCCGTCTACTTGCATATGCAATGACCCGTTTCTTGTCACCTTGCTGCTGACACAAGACAGCTCCTAAACCCTGACCACTAGCATCAGTTTCCAAAATGAAAGGACAAGTGAAGTCTGCATAACCCAAAATCGGAGCAGTCACAAGCTTTTCTTTCAATGTGTCAAATGCAATTTGACTGTTGGTGTCCCATAATGCACTTAGTTTTTGACTAGCTTTGGCTGTAGTAGCAGCTCCTCGACACTGATTCACTAGGTCATGTAGTGGGGCTGCGATCTTTGAAAAGCCCTCAACATACCTTCTGTAGTAACTACATAGGCCTAGAAATGATTGGAGTTCCTTAACGGTGCCAGGCACCGGCCATTCCTTGACTGCTGCCACCTTGGAGGGATCAGTTGCGATACCCTCTGCAGAAATTTGGTGTCCAAGGAATTTTACTTCCTTCTGCAAAAAGTGACATTTTTCCCACTTCACTTTTAATCCAGTGTCTCTCAAACGTTTAAAAACTAGATCCAGCCGTTCCAAATGAGACTCAAAGCTTGGGGAGTATACTAAAATGTCATCCAGATAGACTAACATGATGTCGAATATCAGGTCACTCATAGTTGCTTGCATCAATCTTTGAAATGTTGCAGGCCCGTTACACACCCCCATGGGCATGCGTACATACTCAAACAGCCCAAAAGGCGTGGTGAAAGCCGTCTTATGTCTGTCTCGATCATCCATGGCTACTTGGTGATACCCACTGGCAAGGTCAACTGTGGAAAAGTATTTAGCACCTTTTAGCGCATCAAAACTCTCATCAATACGAGGCAATGGAAATGCGTCTTTCTTAGTTTTTAGATTTAGCTTCCTGTAGTCTACACATAAGCGTATACTGCCGTCACCTTTGCGGACTACCACAACTGGTGAGGCGTAAGCGCTTTCACTCTCCTGTATGATTCCTTTTTTCAACAGTTTAGAGATATGCTCTTGTACTTCCTGGTATTGGTTAGGAGGTATACGACGATATGGCTGTGTGACAGGTACGTCATCCGCCAGCTTGATCTCATGTTTCACCTTATCCGTGTGACCCAGATTCTCCTCATCATCTGCAAAAACATCAATGTAGCTGGACAGCAATGAGCAGAGAGCGACACGCTCTTCCTCTGCGCCCCCCATGTCAAGTCTTTCCAAAATGGCTTGCACCTTACTGTCAGTTTGCACCATGTTAGGGTCAACTGAAACCTGTTCAACACCGGCAGAGATGCGTTGAAACTTTACTTGGCATGTCTGCTCACTCTCCGCAGGATCAACCTTTGAGATCATGCCTAGCCGTGTTCGGGGGCCTAACCACACTTCCTCGGCGGAGAAGTTAACCACCTGGAGCGGAAGAACATGGCTGGTCCTTGTGACAAGTGTTGGGATAACTGCTAATCCAGATGGTAGAGGAGTGGTCACTGGTTCGATGATCAACTGAGAGGCTGCATCTAAGGTTTTAGTGTGACCTTTTACAAACACAGTGGACATCGAGGATGCAGGGATGCGTACTTTGTTTCTTCCTGCAACCCGAACTACTGCCTTTCTCTCAATGCAACCGATCTGTACCTGTTGGAAAGCTGTCCTCCACCCAGAGTCCAAGGATCCACCCAAAGTGTTGTCAAACTCTGTTGTGACTAGCTGTCTGCATCTGTGAATGACATTCATACCGATTATGCATTCTTCAGAAACAACAGGGTTCAGTGACGGCTTCAGGACCAAGAAACCACAATTTGGGATCTTTAAACTCATCGTCTCAATTTCCAGTTCAATATATCCCTGATAAGGAATGTCAAGTCCATTCGCAGCAGTTATTTTAAGCCAACTATTTGTAGCTAGCATGCTCTCATCATCACCAATATATTTTCTGAAAAAATCATCTGTCATAGTACTGACCTGGCTGCCAGTATCTAGTAAACAATGTGCTGACCTGCCATTAAGTTTTAGATCAACCACTGGACATTTTCCTATGGCACGCTCAATAATTTGTTCTCGTGTGATCTCCAGTGTAGGTGAGTCTACGACATGACCCTGCGTTACCCGACTCACTGCAACCAGGGCCTCTCGTTTCCCGACGGACTAGAAATGGGGTACTCATCAGAGTTTTTGTATCTTCTCTGGGGACACTGTTTGGCAACATGACCAGCAGTTTGGCACTTGAAACATATCGGCTTACCGTCAGGGGTAAATCTTGGACCAGTTTTGGTCTGAGATGGTGTCTGGCTACTAGGATTTTTGTTCTGAATTGTCAGCTCTTTCACAGCCTTAGTGAGTTCTGTTATCACTTTCCCTTGCTCAGTGAGCACTTTAAGAACGTCATCCATTGAGACCGACTTCTCATTAGGTCTAGTTAGATTAGTGACTTTATCTTGCTCTTTAAGAGTTTTCATCACATCCTCCAGATGCATTGGATTTTCTGTCTCTTTAACTGCACAGCACTGTGCTTCGGCTTTAACAGTACGGCAGTTATTCACGTTACTCCTAACCGTTTTTGTGCTAGGGGCTTGGTCTAAGGACCACAAGTAAGCCTCCTCACGCACCTCTATAAAAGTGGATGTAGGTTTTCCTCTTACATGTTTTCGGAGTTCTCGTTTCAGTGAGAGGTCTCTGATGCCCTCAATGAACTGGTCTCTCAACACTGCGTTCTCATTACCCATGGAATTAGGATGCTGTTTCCATACCAAACTAAAGGCCTGAGATAATGAATGTGAAAAGTCACGTATGTCTTCACCCTCCTTCTGTTTACAGTTGTAGAAGCTCTGTAAAAGTTGGGCAGCGCTACGTTTATCTCCAAATGCATCTTTTAAGTAAACAAGCAGGTCTTTTACAACATCACCATCAGCTTTGCGTAAACGCACTTCTTCCAGAGCTGGGCCTCTTAACAGCGACAGCACAAAATCAAACTGTTCGGGTGCAGATTGGTTTCTAGCAGAAATTACCCTTTCTACTTCTTCAATAAACTCATCCACACTCCTCCCATCTTTGTCAATGTCTCCACTAAATGGTGAAATGTGCCTTTCTCTGGGTACGTAGACATAAGACCTGGTAGGCTCATTATTTAGTGATGATATGACTGTCATGACTTCATCTTGCCTTCGGGCTAACTCATTTAGTTGTTGTAACACCCCAGCTTGTTCAAGTAACTGTTGTCCCTGCATCTCAATGTTTATGGAACCATCTTGTTCAGACATGTTCTGAAATTATTATTATTTTTTTTTTTCAGTTCACTTAACAGTCAATAGAAGTATTAACAGTCAATATAAATATTAACAGTAAATAGAAATTTATATAGCAAAGGATAAATTGGTCGAAGTCCGGAGTCCACCGGAGGTCCCTGGGCTGCTCCAAGACCGCTGCTGGGCGATGCTTCTCCCGCCTGGAATGCGCTCTGGTCTCGTGAAATCCTTCACGACCACGCCAGCACAGACTGCTCAGCAACGTCCCCCCTCTGGTCTCGAAACAGATGCCTCCTCACCGACGCGATGCCCACGTCCACTCAGGTGTAGGCCACTTCTTCACCACTGCCGTTTGCTAATGCTACCGCTGCGCCGCCATATACATGCACTCGCAGAGGGAAAAAAAACGAGAACCCCACTCCTGGTACCAATATTTGAAACCGGGATAAATGCAGCACACGAAGCTTCAAATAGAAGGGGTTCTTTATTCTCAAAAATAAACTATTCCCTCTGAGTTATGTATAAAAAAAACAAGAAAAAGTCCGTGTTTCGAACGGCAGCAAGCCTTAGCTTCAAATAAAATGGCGGACCGACAACACGGTTAGCACCCAACAGAGTAGCATGCAGCTGCACGTAACAGCTGAAATCTAACAGCGTGAAAGCTACTGCATAACAAACGGCAGCGGCACTCTACGAGAGAACAAACAGAAATAAAACATTAGCATCGTCTCTATAGCTTCATTCACGGAAGATAATTCAGTTCCAACAATTACCGGACACTAGGATTCTCCTCTCACGTGGCCAGAGTGGTCTTCTTCACCAAGTCCCAGATAAAATGTCCTTCTCTTCCGTTTTCTTACCAGTCCGTGCCATCGTACATAAACAAAGGGTTTTTTCTCTATTTCCGGTCCTTTTAGACCTCTCTGTACCAACAGCACCACATGCTGACAAAAAACAAGAATTACAACCATAGATGAAATTAAAGCAAAACATGGTTTTTAAAATACATTTGACATGTACCCATTTTTCACCTGGTTACACATAATTTAAAACTACATAAATAGCGAACGCGTTTGCTCCGGCCTCTCGGCTAAGGTTTGTTAGCAGCTATCTCGGCTAAAAATACCGGTCGCGTCTGAGATCTATCATTTTAAGACAGTAAATCTTCCAAAACTCTCATTAATAAACCCTCCCCGAATAAAAAGATGTTACCTGATCACGCAGACATAATTTAAAACTACATAAATAGCGAACGCGTTTGCTCCGGCCTCTCGGCTAAGGTTTGTTAGCAGCTATCTCGGCTAAAAATACCGGTCGCGCCTGACATATATCATTTTAAGACAGTAAATCATCCAAAACTCTCATTAATAAACCCTCCCTGAATAAAAAGAAATTACAGATGTTACCTGATCGCGCAGACACAGCCATAGAGAAGGATGCAGGAACACTCTTTCTTTGTTTTGGGTCCGTGTTGAAAACACTGTTGTTTTAGCCAAAGATTTAGCTTGGTCCGGTTGTTGGTGCAGCCGCGAACAGCACAGCAGGTACCTGAACCCCGGTAGGACATTTCAGTAAACGTTCCGTTTAAACAAAAGCTGTGTTTGCTCCGATAAAATGAATGAAAATAACTTTCAAAAACACCCGCGATCCATACTCCGCCTATGGAATACAGGCACTTCCGGTGTCGGACAGGAAGTACAATGCACATTCGCTTCTACAGTGACACCCTCAGGAATACTGTGGATAAATTAAACGTCAGCACAGATGTAATTATGCGTCCGGAACTTCTAGGAACAACAGAGTAAAGTTATGGGTCTTAGAATAACTTATATCTGTAGACATTTTAGCTTAAAGTTGTTACTGGCGAAGATATTTAAAGAATAAAGAAAAAGTTTAGGAGGAGGAGAGGAGGAAGTTGGAGAGGGGTAATGATCTTGAATGTTTATAACCAGGAAACATGGCAGCTCTTCGGCAGTGTTTGCTAGACTCCGGTCCCGCTTAATGAACATCGACTTTTACCTTTTGCGCAGATTCTCTGTCCAAAGCTCCGGTAAAGTAGGGCCAAACTTAAATGTACACAGATGTCCACCCGGCTACGTTTTTCAGGCTCTTAGCATGTCCATTCTCCAGTGGCTGCATGAGGTCCGCATCAACCTGCCTGAGGTAGCGGCACTGGTTCCGGTTAGTTTTCAAGATAAAAGTATTCCTTGACAGGAAAATTCATTCAAGTTTGAGCTTAGAGCTCGAGGCGGACTTATAGCTAGCAATGCTATGAGTCCTAAGCTGATGACGTGTCATTAGCGTTTGACCAGCGTACATCTAGCTCTTAGGAGACAGATCATAGTTCAACTCCTCCAGCAGACTCACTCAGAAGCAGGAAGTCAGAGCTTTTACTGGGAGCTTGACCCAGTTACTGAGTCCTTTCCGATTGGCCGTGGCACCGGAAGGAGGAGTGAATATGATTATCTTAATGTCTCTCTTTATGTTAAGAGAGAAAGGCCTTCTCTTAACAAAGGAGGAGGTCTCAGATTCCAACTTTAAAAAACATATAATGTAGCTTTAGGTCTGATTCCCAGACGGTTCACACCTGGTGGGAACAGAGGAGCCGCTTCTGTGAATTAGACTAACAAAGACCTTAAGAAACCCCTACTGTTAAGGTGTGAGGTGTGATTTGTCAATTTACATAGGTATGTTGTGTGTGTCTTCTCTCAGCCTTTAAAACCTTGCTCTCACACTGTCTGTTCTTTGAATTGAGAAAGCTTCTTGGATGAGAAGCGAAACGTCTTCTGTTACAAATAAAGTCTAGTTGTTTCTGTATTGAACACCTTTTTAACACAGCACAAACTACTGCTATGTTGTTAATGAATCATTTAATCTCAAGGTTTGGACTCCCCCTCAGGGTGAACTCAGACCAAGGTACACACTTCACAGGTGAAGTGATAAAAGAACTGTGGAAGATGCTAGGCGTCAAGGTCAATTTCCATATTGGCTACCACCCACAGGCTTCAGGTCAAGTTGAGAGAGCAAACAGAACTGTGGTGAGTATTTTGAAGAAATACGTAGCCGTAAACCACAAGGACTGGGACGTGAAACTCCCTCTAGTCCTCATGGCCATAAGGGCCACTCCACACACATCTACTGGCATCTCTCCCTTCGAGATGATGACCGGTCGACAACTGACTCTCCCTCTACACCTGTTGTACCAACCAGGCGATGCCGCCATGGTGACAGCCTACACCATACAACAATACATGAAAGACCTGGAAAAACACCTTAAAAACACTTTTGCTTTTGCCCAGAGAAACCTGGAAAAATCCGCTGAAGGACGCAAGGCGTACTATGACCAAAAGGCCTCTCACGAGGAACTCCAAGTGGGAGACAGGGTCTGGTACTATGCGTTCGCCTCCACAACTGGGAAAGGAGAATCCGGGACCAGAACTCTTGCCTGCAAACTAATGCCCAGGTGGACTGGACCTCATCTGATAACAGACAAACTGTCTTCAGTTGTCTACCAAATCAAAATCAGCAAAGGTCACAAAGAACCAGTTGTTAAATGGGTACATCGGAACCAGATCAAACCTCACAAGGCTTTCAATAACTCCACAAAAGACAAAGATCTCACAAACTCACAGACCTCATGGGAAAAAATGGTCGTCCAAACTGAAGATTCCGAGAACCAAATTAAGGACCATGGGAGACCGGGCTTTCAGTGTGGCTGCCCCCCGCCTGTGGAACTCTCTTCCTGACTGCCTGAGAGCTCCACAGTCACTGGTTGACTTTAAGAGCGGCTTGAAGACCTTTCTTTTTAACCAAGCATACTCTGCCTCCTCATGATTCTATCTTTGATCTTAGTTGATACTGTTATTGATTTTACTTGTTTTATTGACATTTATAATTCTGTTGCACTTTGTAGCACTTTGAGATTTTCATTAATGAAAAGTGCGTTATAAATTGAATTCATTATTATTATTATTATTAAGATAGTTAATAAACTAAGTTAGTTGTTAAAAGAAACAGTTCCAACTAGAACTTAGAAACGCTAAGTAAAACCCACAACAGATAAAAACCTTAACAACAGTTTAAATCCACAGGATTTAACTTGACGTTGGTTAAAAAGCGAAGACCTGTCTTTCTGTGTGTTACATGTTGGAATCTGACAACCAGAGTGAGTTGAAGCAGTTAACTGCAAGATGGCCGCGCTCAGACCAGCCGCAGCTT
>JBBPBX010040540.1:15511-29319 GCA_038048925.1 Garcialebias charrua
AGGGACGCGGTCGAATGCCTTTTCCAAGTCTACAAAGCACATGTAAACTGGTTGGGCAAACTCCCACGCACCCTCCAGGACCCTGTTGAGGGTGTAGAGCTGGTCTAGTGTTCCACGACCAGGACGAAAACCACACTGCTCCTCCTGAATCCGAGGTTCGACTATCCGACGGACCCTCCTCTCCAGAACCCCTGAATAGACCTTACCAGGGAGGCTTAAGAGTGTGATCCCTCTATAGTTGGAACACACCCTACGGTCCCCCTTTTTGAATAGGGGAACCACCACCCCAGTCTGCCAATCCAAGGGAACTGCCCCCGATGTCCACGCGATATTGCAGAGTCGCGTAAGCCAACACAACCCCACAACATCCAGAGCCCTAAGGAACTCAGGACGAATCTCATCCACCCCCGGAGCCTTGCCACCGCGGAGCTTTTTAACCACCTCGGCGACCTCAGCACCAGAGATTGGAGAGCCCGACCCAAAGTCCCCAGGCTCCGCTTCCTCAGTGGAAGACGTGCCAGTAGGATTGAGGAGGTCTTCGAAGTATTCCGCCCACCGACTCACAACATCCCGAGTTGAGGTCAACAGCACGCCATCCCCACCATAAATGGTGTTGGTCGCGTACCGCTTTCCCCCCCTGAGACGCCGGATGGTGGACCAGAATCGCCTCGAAGCCGTACGGAAGTCATTCTCCATGGCCTCTCCGAACTCCTCCCACGCCCGAGTTTTTGCCTCAGCAACCACCCGAGCCGCATGCCGCTTGGACTGCCGGTACCTATCTGCTGCTTCCGGGGTCCCACAGGCCAAAAAGGCCCAATAGGACTCCTTCTTCAGCTTGACAGCATCCCTCACCGCCGGTGTCCACCACCGGGTTCGAGGGTTGCCACCACGACAGGCACCAACAACCTTGCGGCCACAACTCCGATAAGCTGCCTCGACAATAGAGGCGCGAAACATGGCCCACTCGGGCTCAATGTCCCCCGCCTCCCTCGGAACGTGTTCAAAGCTCTCCCGGAGGTGGGAGTTAAAGCTCCGTCTTACGGGAGACTCTGCCAGACGTTCCCAGCAGACCCTCACAATACGTTTGGGTCTGCCAGGTCTGACCGGCATCCTCCCCCACCATCGGAGCCAACTCACCACCAGGTAGTGGTCAGTTGACAGCTCCGCCCCTCTCTTCACCCGAGTGTCCAGGACATGCGGCCGCAGATCAGATGAGACGACAACAAAGTCGATCATTGAACTACGACCTAGGGTGTCCTGGTGCCAAGAGCACATATGGACACCCTTATGCCTGAACATGGTGTTCGTTATGGACAATCCATGACGAGCACAGAAGTCCAACAACAGAACACCACTCGGGTTCAGATCAGGGGGGCCGTTCCTCCCAACCACACCCCTCCAGGTCTCACTGTCATTGCCCACGTGAGCGTTGAAGTCCCCCAGCAGAACAAGGGAGTCCCCAGGAGGCGCACCCTCCAATACCCCCTCCAAGGACTCCAAAAAGGGTGGGTAATCTGCGCTGCCGTTTGGCGCATAGGCACAAACAACAGTCAGAGCCCGTCCCCCCACACGTAGGCGAAGGGAGGCTACCCTCTCGTTCACCGGGGTGAACCCCAACGTACAGGCACCAAGATGGGGGGCAACAAGTATGCCCACTCCTGCTCGGCGCCTCTCACCAGGGGCAACTCCAGAGTGGAAGAGTGTCCAACCCCTCTCAAGGAAACTGGTTCCAGAGCCATGCGTTGAGGTGAGTCCGACTATTTCTAGCCGGAACCTCTCAACCTCACACACTAGCTCAGGCTCCTTCCCCACCAGAGAGGTGACATTCCATGTCCCAATGGCCAGCTTCTGTAGCCGAGTATCAGACCGCCAGGGTCCCCGCCCTCGGCCACCACCCATTCCACAATGCACCCGACCCCTTTGGCCCCTCCCACAGGTGGTGAGCCTATGGGAAGGGGGACCCACGTCTCCTCTTCGGGCTGTGCCCGGCCGAGCTCCATGGGTGAAAGCCCGGCCACCAGGCGCTCGCCAACGTGCCCCTCCTCCGGGCCTGGCTCCAGAGTGGGGCCCCGGTGACCCGCGTCCGGGCGAGGGAACATTGTTTCCATTTATATTACTCATCATAAGGGGTCTTGTGGGCTGCGCTTTGTCTCGTCCCTCACCTAGGACCTGTCTGCCTTGGGTGACCCTACTAGGGGCATAAAGCCCCTGACAGCATAGCTCCTAGGATCATTGGGACACTCAAACCCCTCCACCACGGTAAGGTGGCAGCCCAGGGAGGGGTGATACAAATACATTAAACATTAAATTATTTCTTTTGTTTTGTTTATTGTTTAATGATACAAATACATTAAACAATAAACAAAACAAAAGAAAAAGTAGCAAAAAGTAGCAAAAACATTATAAGGTAATAAGTTAAATGAACAAAAAAAATCTGCATTGGTTTTTGCCAGGATTCCAACAGATTCTGAAAACCATCCAGAGAGGTCAGGGCCGAGAGCTTCAGATCTTTTTGTAAGATATTCCAGGAAGCAGGAGCAGAGTAGGAGAAGGCTCTTTTTCCAAGTTCAGTCCTCACTGACGGAACACTGCAGGTGATCATGTCCTGAGAGCGCACGCTGTAGCTGCACTCACGCAAAGACATGTAGGAGGAGATGTATGAGGGCAGCAGACCAAGAAGTGATTTAAAGATGAAAATGTACCAGTGGAAGTGTCTGCGTGAGGTTAATGATGTCCAGTTAACCAGTGAATACTGGGTGCAGTGGTGGGTACGATAATCACATACCATGATGATGAAGAGTGAGCGATTCAACCGTTCAAGAGGTATTGTTCTTTTATTATTATTATCTAAATAATCTTTTTTTTTAAAATCATAATCTTGTTAAATTGTTTTTTTTTTAACCTCTTTTGTTTTTTATTTCCAGTCTGTGACAGACCGAGGTAGCTGCTCTCTTATCCACTTCAGGGAAATCCACCTGCAGCTAAGAAGTGTGTGATGACTGAACTGAACTCTGAACTTTTCCAGACCTGTCCCACCAAGAAGAAGTTGTGAGTACAGTAATGAGTACAAATACAGCCACACTGCTGCTACTGGACAAAAACTTCATTAGGTAGATTGTAAACAGTCTGTTGCTGCTTATTGTTCTGGTTCTGACTGTTATTGTATTTATTAAGATTTGTATTATTGTTCATATAGTTTATTTATTGTAGAGTGCTGTTTATTTAAAATATCATCCAAATGGGTCACTTTTATTTATTACTACAATACAATACAAACATATTTTTGGCATATTTTCAAAATAAACATTTTGTAAGTCTTTATTTTGTCAAAAAAAATAAATAATTGTACCGAAAATAAACCGAACCGAGCCCTCCTTGTAGTTGAACCGAACCGAAATGTAATTTTAGCGTACCGTTACACCCCTATTTGGTACTATGCGTTCGTCCCCACAACTGGGAAAGTAGAGTCCGGGACTGGAACTCTCGCCCGCAAACTGATGCCCAGGTGGACTGGACCCCATCTGATAACAGATAGTGTCTTCAGTGGTCTACCAAATCAAAATCGGCAAAGGCCAAAAAGAGCCAATTGTTAAATGGGTACATCGGAACCAGGTCAAACCTTACAAGGCGTTCAATAACTCCACAAAAGACAAAAGATCTTACAAACTCAAAAGGTGGTAATTTGTTTACAAAATAACTTACAAAAAGGTGGTAATTTGTTCCATCAACGCGGACGTACTGAGGAACGCTCTGCTCCGCGGGAGTCATGCCAATCATAAAAACTAAAGCGGATCAATTTGAAAAACTTACCTCTTTCAGCGGGGTTGTCACTTCTTTCGCTAGTCCTGAAGACAGCTGAAGTCGGGAGGAGCTGAAGGAGAGACGGTGCTTCTGCTACCAGCGTTAGCCCTGTCGGGGGCTAGTGCCGAGAGGCTCGTTTTTTCCTTGTCCAGAGTCGGGTCCGTAGTTGGAGGGCTGCCATCTGTAGGCGTTTGGAATCGTGGCGGGGACAAATTCTTCGTGGTCAGTGGTGGATGGACATCGGCTCTTCGCCTGTCGAGTACAGGAGCTAGCGTTAGCTAACGAGCTAACATCTACGGCTAGACTTTGGGCGTGGAGGCGTTTCTTGGCGGATGACGACGCGGAAGCGCTGCTGACCTAGATTGCTGGAGTGACGTAACTTGGCTGTTTCTGACCCGCAGGAGTGCATACTGCAGGAGGAGACTGGAAGCGGACGAAGAGGAGGTCTGTTTCATTCTTTCCAGCTGACATTAAGTGGAAAATTATATAAAAATGGCAAGAAAATCTAGATGTGATAAACGAGCTCTGAGTGAACATAACCCTATGAACTCGACGAAATTAAGAAATCACTGAACTTTATCAGCTCAGAAATTGCAACAATTACAGCTCAACAAAAGCTCCTGATGGGCTTGTTTGATGAAATTAAGTAACTGAAGTCACAAATAAGTCTGAAAGATGAAAAAAATTCATACTTAGAACGAAAAATTGACGATTTGGAACAATACACAAGACATGAAAATCTGGTAATTACTGGCTTGGAAATAAAAAAATAGATTGTACTCTGAAGTCACAAAAAATAAAGGAATAACAGAGGATTCATCACCTGAAGAGAAGAAGACTCTAGAAGACCAGGTGATGTCCTTTCTACGGGACAAGGACATTGATATTGACAATGATGACATTTCAATGTGTCATACAATACCCAGTAAAACTGGAAATCTTAAACCAGTAGTAGTTGTAAGGTTCATCAGTAGGAAAATTAAAAATAGAATAATCATGCAGGCAAAAAAAATAAGAGGACCAAGAATTTACATAAATGAACACTTAAAAGTACACTATGTAACTTTGTTGTGCAGTCTGTAACTTTTCTAACAATATATTTTAATATATTTCTTCACTCTGTCACTATCTACTGACAGGCTGATGTTAGACAAAGTAATCTCTGAAAAAACTATAGTCCCCTTGCTTCTCTATCAGCATTTATAAAAACACTAAAAATACAGAGTGACCCGTCCTTAACCAGCCAATAAAAACAGAGTTTTTAATCAGCCAATAACGCTGCCGTCCAGTTGTCCTCAACAGAGCTTCTCACGCCCCAACCCACGCCCCCACCTGTCCCAGCGCCGCGCACGTTCTCGTTCAAAGGATTGGAAAGCGATGCAGGACTGTTTTGTATGTGACACAAATGTATTAAATTCCCCTTCTTAATCCCTGATCAGGACTTTATTTTTTTAATTTTTTTCAAAAGTCAAATAATCGCTTCCTCCTCGCTCCGCTCCCTCGCTCCGCTCCCTCTGCCGACTGCAGAATGAGGAAATGCAGTTGTCACGAGCGAATTAAAGTAGGGTTCAACGTGGCTGCCCGTGGCTCTGCTGATTCCTGGTCTTCTGGTGTGCTGGACCAACACACCATGGTTTTATTTAATTTTTTTAGAACAATTTATTAACATATAAACACAGAATATCGCAGCGGTTCCGAGCAGACATGCAGCAGGAGGCGGAGCAGAACTCAAGTTCAGAAAGCACGGACTCTGTGGCTCCCCCTCAGAGCCATATATGGCTCTGAGGGGGAGGGAGAAGAATGCTTTTCCCTGTTGAAAATATTTCTAAGTCCTAGCGTTCTCCAGAAGTTACATATATAACCTTTAACAACAAAAAGAAATGGTATTATTGCAAAGGAAGCCAGAATCCTAAGAAAACAAAACAAAATAGTAGCAACATGGACGAAAAATGGGAAAATCTGGATCAAAGTGCAAGAAGATTCTCAACCGAAAGTAATACAGGATTTATCTGACTTGGAAAAGCTCAAGACATGAATATGATATGATCAAGATTCACTCCTTAATAATATACATAAAAAAAATCTATAAAATGAACACCATGAAGCATAATTAAACTAACTCATGATGCCGTATGATAAATCGGACCTTAAAATATATGATGCCGATGAAGAAATAGAAAAAAATGTACTTCCATTATTCAACAAAAGTAATTATTATGACGAAATTCAATTTAATGATATTAAGATTAAGGATGAAAGTATCTCCATTATTCACATTTACTGTAGAAGTATTAATGCAAGTTTAACGAGGATAACTGAATATTTAAAAAATCTAAATAAAACCTTTTCAATCATAGCACTCTCTAAAACATGGCTAAATGATGACATCGATAATGCTTTCATAGAAGGTTATGAACTATATTACACAAACAGACACAAAAAAGAGGATGGAGGAGTAGCTCTATTCGTTAATAATGGAATCAAATGTAAACAAATTGATGCCATGTCTATAGCTATAGACAGTCTAATGGAAATGGCAACTATAGAAGTAATAAATAAAAATGACAAAAATTTAATAATAAGTTGTGTATATTGTGCACCAGGGTCAAACATAGTCATTTACTGACAAAATCCTGGAGTTGTTTGGAAAGAGAGGTAACAAAACTGTATTTTTATGTGGTGATTTTAACATCGATCTGGGTAATTCAGACGACTCTAATGTTAGTGCATTTGTTAATGCAATGTGTAGTCTGACTTCTGTTTCAATTAATATCTAATCCGACTAGAATAACAACTCGTAGTACAACAACAATCGACAATATCTTCACAAACTTGACTGATGAAACAAATATACAGGTAGTCCCCGACTTACGAGCGCTTTTACTTACGAGGTCCCGGACTTACGAGCATGCATCTCATAAAAAAAAAAAAATAACAATAATATATATTTTTTTTTACTTTTTTTTTTTTTTTTTTATAAATGAATACATGTACAGTACTGGACAGTCACCAAGCACTTAGCCTATCCTAACACAGTTTTTAAAGATGAAGGAATAAGTTGAATTGTCTCCCTTTCACATAAAGGGAGCAAGCTCCCTATGGAGCCTGCAGGGAGGAGGGAGACAATTCAACTGACTCCTTCATCTTTAAAAACTGTGTTAGGATAGGCTAAGTGCTTGGTGACTGTACAGTACTGTACATTTATCTATTTATTAAAAATATACAGTATATACAGTATTTTTATTTTTTTATTGTTTTTTATTTATAAATAGATAAATGTACAGTACTGTACAGTCACCAAGCACTTAGCCTATCCTAACACAGTTTTTAAAGATGAAGGAGTCAGTTGAATTGTCTCCCTCCTCCCTGCAGGCTCCATAGGGAGCTTGCTCCCTTTATGTGAAAGGGAGACAATTCAACTTATTCCTTCATCTTTAAAAACTGTGTTAGGATAGGCTAAGTGCTTGGTGACTGTCCAGTACTGTACATGTATTCATTTATAAAAAATTAAAAAAAAATTTTTTTTTTTACTATGTGATCCTACTTACGATTTTTTGACTTACGAGCGCCCCCTAGGGACGGAACTCGCTCGTAAGTCGGGGACTACCTGTAAGTGGTATTTTGAAAACTGATCTCAGTGGTCTCATCAGCAACAACGATGAGACGGACTACAGGAACGAGGTGAGCCGCCTGGCCTTGTGGTGCGGACACAACAATCTCACTCTCAACGTGGAGAAGACAAAGGAGATTGTTGTGGACTTCAGGAAGAGGGATGCCCAACATGCCCCTCTGACCATCAACAGCACCGCAGTGGAGAGAGTAGACAGCACCAAGTTCCTGGGAGTGCATGTCTCAGAGGACCTGTCCTGGAGCAGGAACACTGCATCACTGGCCAAGAAGGCTCACCAGCGTCTCTACTTTCTCCGCAAGCTGAAAAGGGCTGGAGCTTCAACCCCCATCATGTGCACCTTCTACAGAGGTGCCATAGAAAGTGTCCTGACAAGCTGCATCACTGTGTGGTTTGGTGCATGTACTGCATCATGCCGCAAGAGCCTCCAGCGCATCGTGAGAGCAGCTGAGAAGATCGTCGGCACCTCCTTCCCCTCACTGCAGGACTTACACAGCAACCGCCTCACTCGGAAAGCCCACTGCATGGCAGGTGATCCCACACACCCACTACACAGCTGTTTCAGCCTGTTGCCATCAGGGAGGAGACTGAGAAGTCTCCAGGCTCGAACCAGCAGACTGAGTGACAGCTCTGTTCATCAGGCAGTCAGGATGCTAAACACTCTGCCTGCTCTGCCCCCCTCCCATTTGAACTGCCTTAACACTAAAAACTTTCTCACACATTACCACACAACACAAAGATTTTAACACTGGACTCTGTGTCATCAAACGGGTTATTCACTAAACTCTCGGTCATGTGCTCATTCAGTTTGCACTACTTCTCATATTTGCACTAATGTTTGTATTACATCACTGCCTATAGTCATACTACTGGTTACATTCAATGTTTACATTTATTAATACTGTTTACATTTATTACTACTGCTTACATTTATTACTACTGTTTACATTTCCACTACTTTTATATCTACACCACTGCTGATACATATACAGTATTCTCTGACCAGCCTTATTTAAGGATGCCCAATGTGCCTTACTGCATATGCCACTTTTGCCTCTATAACAACATCAACTACCTCATACATATACTGTGTACATTAACTCATATGCTGCTTTGCCACTTTGCAAATGTCAATGCTAGAACCTTTAGTTTATTTTATAGTTATACTTTTTATACTTTTTTTATACTAGTATGCAAAAACTCAGGACAGTATTATGTTCATTAAATGTTTAGTGTTTTAGTTTTAGTTTTAGAGTTGGTGTAAATTTTTATACTCTTATACCATTATGCAAAAACTCAGGACAGTGTCACAGTTTTACTATTTTATGCTTATGTCTATTATTATATGTTTCAGTGTTTCAATGTTTAAATAGTTACTGTTGCACCGAGGGACTGAGAGAAACGAAATTTCAATTCTGTGTATGTCCTGTACATATTGCAGTTCTGACAATAAAGTTGACTTTGACTTTGACTTGACACTTGCCAGTTTTTACGATTTGTAAAATGGAAAATAATATCAGAAATCTGATTACAAGACCAAAAAATAAAATAAACACGGACAAAAGAGCAATAGATAGTTTCAAAAAAGATTAAAAAACAAAACAAAATTGGAATGGTGTGTATGTGGATGACATAAACAAATCATATGATGAGTTTATGACTATCTTAGATACCTTGTACAAAAAAAAAATTGTGTGCAGAAAAATTCCACACAAAAACACAATATTGACCAACCATGGATGACAACTGGACTAAGGAACGCATGCAAGAAAAATAACCATTTGTATTCTTGTTTCCTGAAAACAAGAACCCCTGAGGCGGAAATCAAATATAAAAAGTATAAAAATAAATTAACAGGACTTATAAAAAAACAGAAGAAGGAATATTATAGTAAATTGCTACATAACACACGTGGCGATATGAGAGCAACTTGGAATGTAATGAACAGTGTTTTAAACAAACACAAAAAAGCAATGTGTATGTCCCAATATTTTGAGAATGAAAACGATGTAATACTAAATAAAAACGAAGTAGTAAAACGAAGTAGTAAATGGATTCAACGATTACTTTGTAAACGTTGGATCAAATCTTGCAAAAACAATTTCCAAAGTGGACAAGGATGTGTGTTGCTTAATTAAAGGTTGTGAAAATACATTGTTTCTACAAGAGACTAATAAAAATGAAATAATTATGATAGTTAAAAAAAATTCAGATAAAAGGTCTAGAGACTGGTGTGACATGGATATGATGGTTGTCAAGGACATAATAACTGATGTTATTGATCCGTTCACTTACATTTGTAATATGTCTTTCACAACGGGCACATTTCCTGATAAAATGAAAGTAGCTAAAGTGGTCCCTATTTTCAAATGTGGTGATAGGGGCAACTTCAGCAATTACAGACCAAAATCATTGCTCCCACAATTCTCAAAAATCCTTGAATTAAAAAAAAAAAATCAGATTAGACGATTTTCTTATAAAGTACAACATTCTAAGTGATAGTCAGTATGGGTTTCGATCACAATATTCAACATCTTTGGCTTTAATGGAATTTATGGAACAAATCACCACAGCTACTGACAATAAACAACATTGTATACATTTGTTTATTGATTTAAGGAAGGCTTTTGACACTACAGGTAGTCCCCGATTTACGAGCGCTCTGATCTACGAGGTTCCAGACTTACGAGCTGGCGAATTTTTGGAAAAAACGCAAAAAATACTGAGTTTTCATGTGTTTTTTCACCACAGTTCGTTAGCTAAACATGTGGACACACGTTTCCGATCATTTTTATGCACTCATAAGCAGTTTTTTGATGAAAAACGAGTGTTTGTAGTCGCGCTAGCGAAACCGTTCCAATTTACGAGCGAAATTCCGGACTTACGAGAGACATGGCAACCGTTCCAAATTACGAGATTTCCGGTTTACGAGCGCCTCGTTGTAACGGATCTCGCTCGTAAATCGGGGACTACCTGTATTGGTCACAAAATTCTCATTAATAAATTGGACAAGTATGGTGTTAGAGGACCTGCACTTAAATGGATAAGTAGCTATCTAAAAGATAGAGAACAATTTGTTCAGATAGAGGACAATAGATCAAACTTTTGTAAAATCACATGTGGAGTCCCACAGGGTTCAATACTTGGTCCAAAATTGTTTAATCTACTGAATGATTTAGTGATGGTGTCCGGACTTCTAAAGTGTATACTTTTTGCTGACAATACTACCTTTTTTTATTCTGGTAAGGATTTAAATCAAATGTCTGAATGCTTAAATATGGAATTTGTTAAATTACAAAACTGGTTCAAATTAAACAAACTATCATTAAACTTAGATAAAACTAATTACATGTTATTTAGATAAAACTAATTACATGTTATTTAGTAAAACAACAAAAACTACGGGTTTTTCTCTAAAAATTGATGATGTTGAAATAACCAGAGCAAGTGAAATGAAATTCTTAGGAGTGGTGATAAATGATAAGCTCACTTGGAAACAGCATATTAACTCTGTTAAAACTAAGATATCAAGATCCATAGCTGTGTTGTATAAAGTTTGGGATTTATTGAATTAAAGAGCGTTGTATTTGCTCTATAATGCCATAGTTGTTCCACACTTGATTTACTGTGTAGAGGTTTGGGGAAAAGCGTGTAAAACCTTGACAAACCCTATATTTATTTTACAAAAAAGAGCAGTGAGAACTATTGCGGGAAAACCCTACTGCCATCCTTCGAATATATTATTTAACCCATTTAGCCCCACGGGCAACAATTGTTGCCAAAGTGTATCACTGTCATTTTCCACTCAGTAAAAAAATCTCAAATGTATTAATGCAACATTTTCCACCTATAAACTAGTAGACAACTTAGACAAAGGTTTTGATTTTAAAAAATGTTTCCAAGTGCTTCCTGTTTTATGATATCACATGCTTCCTGGGCCATTCGGCTGAAGACATGGAATATGCAAATAGTCCTGGAAAAGGGTAATTTTCATAACATTTCTTATGGTTTCCCCCCATACTTTTTTATAATCATTTAATCTTTCAAGTCTCTACTGTAATACTCTCCACAAAAATTGTACCTAGGATAAATATTTTTTTGTTCATGGGCATCTTTTTGTAAGTGGCAACAAAAGTTGCCAATGGGCACATAGCTTGTCGCTAATTACAGGAAAACACTGTCTGTAGGATTGCACCTAATTTTCTTATTTCAAATTGTAAAATGATGTGCAATGTCTTATTTTAGTCTTCTAAGGGTACTCTTCCTAGCAAAATAAATTATGTAGTCAAGGCCTGTGTGTCTAAGATTTTTATTCGCTTCCATACATCATTCTCTTGCTAGCCAACATAATTTTTTTGCTAGCCTAACATTATCTTGTGTTTCGCTGAGGTAAAATATGTTGATGATCTAGCCATATGTAGGAAGCCACACAGATCTGGTGGAAACTGGACTTGGTCAGGGACCAAGTGTGGTTCTTGGCCTGGCAGAGAAAGCTGAAGTTCCACCTGGAGTCAAGTTTTACCATGACAACCTCTTCACAACCCTGTCCCTGGTGGATGAGATGACCCTGAGAGGCTATGGCAGCTGTGGCACGATGCGACAAGCTCAGCTCCACAAGGTTCCTTTCACAGAACCCAAGACCTTCAAGAAGACACCCAGAGGAAATGCTGAATATCTTGTTGAGGCAGAGAAGCTGATTGTAAGGTGGAATGACAACAGCATGGTCACTGTGGTGTCAAACATGGAAAGGGAGTTCATCGAAACTGAGGCAAAGAGATAGAACAAACCAAAACGGACCATGGACAAGGTCAGACAGCCCAAGTGTATCCAGGATTACAACACACACATGGGAGGAGTGCACCTGCATGACCAGTTTGTCAGCCGCTACAGAGTCAACATATGGTCCAAGAAGTGGTGGTGGCCATGCTTCAGCTGGGCCCTGAACAGTGCCATGGTGAACAGCTGGTGCTATTACAGGTACACAAGGCTGCATGTTATTTAGCAATATCACAATTGTGTTTGTGATGTTTGACATGAGGTGATCGCTAGTGCTCTTCATTTGACAAGAGCAACAGTGATGATATCCAGACCAACATCACAAACTCAAGCATGATATTGCTTTTACAGAACATTCTACATATGGGGCATGACACTGTAGAAAGGAGGATATTGATAATTCATCAATAGCATCATAAATGAACAAAAACATGGCATATTCATTCATCTATCATGCTTGTTTTTTCATTCATTTAGAACCTGGAAAAGTGGGCAGAAAGATCTCCTATCCTCCCAGAGGCTGGTAGCCCAAACCCTCCTCCTGTGCCATGGAACAAAGCCAAGTAGGCAGGGCAGAAGATGGCGATAACTGATGCCACCAGGTTTGATCATTTCAACCACTGGCCCTGCAACACTGGTAGCAGGTACAATCGTTTGCGTGTGAAAAGTGGGATGGGCCACTACATTTGGAGTGCTTCAAGAAGTACCACACTGAGTAGATCATCCATAAAAGATGATGGAATGTATGGGATGAAATATATACATATATGGTAAATGGTAAATGGAGCTTATTTATATAGCGCTTTCCAACCCCCTATGAGGGACCCCAAAGCGCTTTACAATACCAACCATCCACCCATTCATACACACATTCATACACCGGTAGCGGTAGACTGCCATGCAAGGCGCCTTCCAGTCCTACCGGGAGCAACTCGGGGTTAAGTGTCTTGCCCAGGGAAACAACGACACATGGTGTGCGGAACCGGGATTCGAACCACCAACCTTCCGATCGGGGGACGACTGCCATTACCACTACGCCACGGCCGCCCCATATATGTGTGTTATTAGAGGTTCTAAGAAAAAAAAACGTTTGTTGAAGTTTTGATTACAAAGTTACAAAATTCGAGTCTACAGACGAATAAATTAAGAATAAAAAAACTGTTCAAATTGTTTGTTGTTTGGAATTTTATACAGGAGGAACCTGATGCTCCAACTTTTTGTTATTATTTATTCTGACTACATTATTATTTTGTTATTACTATATTATTATTAGTTCTCTATTATGAACGGGTGACAGTTGACCTAGTGACAAGCTGTGTGACTACTCCCATACTCCCGGAGTACCCCCCACAGAACCCCCCGAGGGACGCGGTCGAATGCCTTTTCCAAGTCCACAAAGCACATGTAAACTGGTTGGGCAAACTCCCACGCGCCCTCCAGGACCCTGCTGAGGGTGTAGAGCTGGTCCAGTGTTCCACGACCAGCACGAAAACCACACTGCTCCTCCTGAATCCGAGGTTCGACTATCCGACGGACCCTCCTCTCCAGAACCCCTGAATAGACCTTACCAGGGAGGCTTAAGAGTGTGATCCCCCTATAGTTG
>JBBPBX010040541.1:0-29318 GCA_038048925.1 Garcialebias charrua
TCTCTGGAGGCTCGACGCATCCGGCAAACAGTCGGGAGAGCCTCGCTATCTGATTACACAACCACAACGGGACTTTTTTTGGACTTTTTAAACTTACCGGATCGACCCTCCATGAATTGGAACCAAACTCCGGTAAGAAACGTGGCATTTTTACAGTTGCTGCTGACAGGCTGCTGTTCTCTCCAGTGTAGATCACCCCAAACATAAAAAAAACGTTTTAATCTCATCAAAGACCGTCCGAGGTGCAGTTAACACAACAACTGAACCCGGAAGACGAGCTAGACCCCTCCTCTCTGCTACCCCCTAGTGTACGTCATCAGACGGTCTTCAGTGGTTTGGTGGGACCCTGACAAACGGCCAAAAGGGGACGGCAGGCGCGTTTCGAGTTGTGCAGTGGGGACCAGGCATTAGTCGACGTCTGAATATCAAAGTTCACTCACACTCACATACCGGTAGTTGACCAACGAGTTTGTTGGTGATAAAATGGTTTCTGGGACCTGCCCTCTCCCCTGTCAACTCCTCTGAGGCAGCCAAAGCCAAAGAGGTTCAGAGGAGTCGACGGGGGAGAGGGCATGCCCCAGAAACCATCTTATCACCAACAAACTGTTTTTCCACTATGGGAGTGTGCTGCTTGGGACTGTTTGTTGTGGCTCTTCAGACTGATGGAAGAAACATCTCAACAAAAAAAAGAAACTGCTCAGATCAATGCCTGAAATGTTTTTAAGAGAATGTTTTATTCCATTATTTTCTATACAATCATTTTAAACACTGGTTTAGTACTTGGTGAACTGCATGACTGGTCGACTGTTTGGGGTTTCCTTCATGAACTTCTCACAGTAGTTTGCAGGAATTGGGTCCTGTTCTTCCCGACGGAGCTGATGGAACTGGGTCAGGTTTGTTTTGACCAAAACTATTGGTCGTTGTCCCTGTGTGCGTTTGCAAACTGGAAGCTGGCCTGACATGTATCATGAAGTAAAGGCTTCTTCCTCACTTTCAGCTCGTCTCTCTCTGGATAATGACGCTCATTTCAGCTTCACCAGAGAATCAATGGTTTTGCTTCTTTTCACACGGCGTATGTAAACATCTGGTTTCAGCTGTATTGTGAAATGAGGTCTGAGTTTGCTCAGCTGAAGTGTGAACTTGCACAGCACTGTTCAGTACTACACGAGACAGTCCAGGTGTTAGACGGTGGTCGAGCGTTGTTTGAGTGATGAATCATTTCACATGATCCTCTTCTTTCTGTTCCAAGTAAAAACACTTGAGATGTACGATGTTACCACTTTTATGTTGCACATATGTGTCCTGTTTTTACACGGCTTAAAAAAAAACAGAAATCCTGGAAACATGAAATCCTCAAGAAGACTTAAATCTCAGGTTGTTTAGCGTAGTAGCTGAAGATTAGCAGCAACGCAAATGTTTTTAATGTTTGTGTGTCTTTTGAGTGTTTCTGTTTGTAAATCGTCTGTTCTCAGCTGGCACAGCACGAAGTCCAGTTTGAGTCATCACCACAGAGAACAACATTTATATCGTTAGTTAAGGTCTTTAATCAATGTATTTACTGAGCATTTAACAAAATGTTTGCATCATACAGTACAGTGAAGAAAACAAGTATTTTAACACTCTGCAACTTTGCAAGTTCTCCCACTAAGAAATCATGGAGGGGTTTGAAATTTTCATCTTAGGTGCATGCCCACTGTGAGAGACATAATCTAAAATATTTAAAAAATCTGGAAGTCACAATGTATGATTTTTTAAAATCATATATCATCATTATGCTGGTGAAGATTCTCAGTCGTCCAGGACATGATAAATCAAAAAAGGTGTTCAATACAAGATCAACTGGACTTTATTTGTAACAGAAGACGTTTCGCTTCCCATCCGGGGAGCTTTATCAATTCAATGAGAAAACTATGAGAGCGAGAGAAGTTATACAGGCTGATCCACTGACACGCACCAACATATGTAAATTGGAAGCTAACACACACACATACTTGGGATAACACGTACCTGTGACCCATTCAAAGTTCAGGTTGTGAAAGCAGACCTTACAGGAAACACACACACATCCTACTGTATGTAAATTGACAAATCACACCTCACACATTGATAGCAGGGACCTGTCAAAGTCTTGTTAGTCTAATTCACAAACAAAGCTCCTCTGTTCTCATCAGGTGAGAAACGCCTTTTTTGATATATCATCATTACCATACCATACCATTTTATTTATAAAGCACTTTAAACAGGAACAAGTCACACCAAAGTGCTGGACAAACACGCAACAGGCAACACAGACAATGAAGTACAACACGAAAAACATAAAAACATTGCAGATCATAAATAAAACGATCCAATACAAATCAGCTGGCATTGAAAGCGATGGAGTAGTAGTGAGTTTTTAACCGGGATTTGAAAACCGAGAGGGAGGGGGCCTGTTTGATGAGCAGCGGTAACTCGTTCCAGAGTCTTGGGCCTGCTACAGAGAACGCCCTGTCACCCCTGCGCTTAAGGCGAGTTTCTGGAACTATTAAGAGTACCTGATCCTCTGACCTCAAAGCACGTGGAGGGACATATGGGTGTATCAGATCCGAGAGATAGGCGGGGGCGAGACTGTTCAGCGATTTGTAGACATACATGAGAATTTTGAATTGGATTCGAAGATGAACCGGTAGCCAGTGAAGGGAGGCCAAGACTGGTGTAATGTGCTCTCTTTTGCGTGTGCTGGTTAAAAATCGGGCAGCTGCGTTCTGAACCAGTTGTAATCGTGCAATGGTGGCTTGACTGACGCCAAACAGAAGTGAATTGCAGTAATCAAGCCTAGATGTAATGAATGCGTGAATCACTGTCTCCAGGTTGTTTTTGGATAATATGGGCTTCAGCTTAGACAGACGCCTCAGCTGGAAAAAACAGGATTTGACGATCATGTTTACATGACTGTTGAGTTTCATGGAAGGATCCATTATCACTCCCAGATTTGTGACTTTTTGTTTTTCGGACAGGGGTAGAGCAGACAGGTCAATGCAGTGGTTTGAGGTTGTGTCATTGGGAAGGAACAATATGGCTTCAGACTTCTTATCATTGAAGCTTAAGAAATTTAAAGCCATCCAGTCCCTGATGTCAGCCAGGCAGTCGAGCAGAGGTTGAATAGAGCCTGTACCATTTTGTCTTAGGGGGAAGTAAATTTGACAGTCATCAGCGTAGAAGTGGAAGGGTATATTGTGTTTCCGGAAAATAGCACCGAGTGGCAGCAGGTATAAGGAGTCAAGGTCATTGTTAGGCTGATGGTCCTCTTTGATCATGTGAGCAGCTGGTTTCAGCTGTCATCAGCAAACTGGTTGATCCACTGTGAGAGGGTGCTGTTTATAAGACTGAGCTGAATGCAGCATCTCAGACTGAAGAAGTCTTTCGGACAAAAGACGAAACATTTCTACTGTTTGTTTTTGAATGCCCAGAGCACCAGACTTTGATTTTTTTGATTTTTTTTAATAAATAATTTATTTGTGTGTTACTGCTGTAAATAAGTATTTGAACACCTGCCAATCAGCAACAATTCTGGTCCTCAAAGACCTGTTAGTGCACCTCCACTCCACTTATTATTCTAAATTAGAAGCACCTGGTGCCTGTACGTTGGGGTTCACCCCGGTGAACGAGAGGGTAGCCTCCCTTCGCCTACGTGTGGGGGGACGGGCTCTGACTGTTGTTTGTGCCTATGCGCCAAACGGCAGCGCAGATTACCCACCCTTTTTGGAGTCCTTGGAGGGGGTATTGGAGAGTGCGCCTCCTGGGGACTCCCTTGTTCTACTGGGGGACTTCAACGCTCACGTGGGCAATGACAGTGAGACCTGGAGGGGTGTGGTTGGGAGGAACGGCCCCCCTGATCTGAACCCGAGTGGTGTTCTGTTATTGGACTTCTGTGCTCGTCATGGATTGTCCATAACGAACACCATGTTCAGGCATAAGGGTGTACATATGTGCTCTTGGCACCAGGACACCCTAGGTCGCAGTTCGATGATCGACTTTGTTGTCGTCTCATCTGATCTGCGGCCGCATGTCCTGGACACTCGGGTGAAGAGAGGGGCGGAGCTGTCAACTGACCACTACCTGGTGGTGAGTTGGCTCCGATGGTGGGGGAGGATGCCGGTCAGACCTGGCAGACCCAAACGTATTGTGAGGGTCTGCTGGGAACGTCTGGCAGAGTCTCCCGTAAGACGGAGCTTTAACTCCCACCTCCGGGAGAGCTTTGAACACGTTCCGAGGGAGGCGGGGGACATTGAGTCCGAGTGGGCCATGTTCCGCGCCTCTATTGTCGAGGCAGCTTATCAGAGTTGTGGCCGCAAGGTTGTTGGTGCCTGTCGTGGTGGCAACCCTCGAACCCGGTGGTGGACACCGGCGTGAGGGATGCTGTCATGCTGAAGAAGGAGTCCTATTGGGCCTTTTTGGCCTGTGGGACCCCGGAAGCAGCAGATAGGTACCGACAGTCCAAGCGGCATGCGGCTCGGGTGGTTGCTGAGGCAAAAACTCGGGCGTGGGAGGAGTTCGGAGAGGCCATGGAGAATGACTTCCGTACGGCTTCGAGGCGATTCTGGTCCACCATCCGGCGTCTCAGGGGGGGAAAGCGGTACGCGACCAACACCATTTATGGTGGGGATGGCGTGCTGTTGACCTCAACTCGGGATGTTGTGAGTCGGTGGGCGGAATACTTCGAAGACCTCCTCAATCCTACTGGCACGTCTTCCACTGAGGAAGCGGAGCCTGGGGACTTTGGGTCGGGTTCTCCGATCTCTGGTGCTGAGGTCACCGAGGTGGTTAAAAAGCTCCGCGGTGGCAGGGCTCCAGGGGTGGATGAGATTCGCCCGGAGTTCCTTAGGGCTCTGGATGTTGTGGGGTTGTGTTGGCTTACGCGACTCTGCAATATCGCGTGGACATCGGGGGCAGTTCCCTTGGATTGGCAGACTGGGGTGGTGGTTCCCCTATTCAAAAAGGGGGACCGTAGGGTGTGTTCCAACTATAGGGGGATCACACTCTTAAGCCTCCCTGGTAAGGTCTATTCAGGGGTTCTGGAGAGGAGGGTCCGTCGGATAGTCGAACCTCGGATTCAGGAGGAGCAGTGTGGTTTTCGTGCTGGTCGTGGAACACTGGACCAGCTCTACACCCTCAGCAGGGTCCTGGAGGGTGCGTGGGAGTTTGCCCAACCAGTTTACATGTGCTTTGTGGACTTGGAAAAGGCATTCGACCGCGTCCCTCGGGGGGTTCTGTGGGGGGTACTCCGGGAGTATGGGGTACCAGGCCCATTGATATGGGCTGTTAGGTCCCTGTACGACCGGTGTCAGAGCTTGGTCCGCATTGCCGGCAGTAAGTCAGGCTCGTTTCCAGTGAGAGTTGGACTCCGCCAAGGTTGCCCTTTGTCACCGATTCTGTTCATAACTTTTATGGACAGAATTTCTAGGCGCAGCCAAGGTGTTGAGAGGATCCGTTTTGGTGGCCTTAGAATCGCTTCTCTGTTTTTTGCAGATGATGTGGTCCTATTGGCTTCATCAGATCGTGATCTACAGCTTTCGCTGGAGCGGTTTGCAGCCGAGTGTGATGCGGCCGGGATGAGGATCAGTTCCTCCAAATCCGAGGCCATGGTCTTGAGCCGGAAAAGGGTAGCATGCCCTCTCCGGGTCGGGGAGGAGGTCCTGCCCCAAGTGGAGGAGTTTAAGTATCTCGGGATCTTGTTCACGAATGAGGGAAAACTGGAGCGTGAGATCGATAGGCGGATAGGTGCAGCATCCGCAGTGAAGCGGGCGCTGTACCGGTCTGTCGTGGTGAAGAGAGAGCTGAGTCGAAAGGCAAAGCTCTCAATTTACCGATCGATCTACGTTCCCACCCTCATCTATGGTCATGAGCTTTGGGTTGTGACCGAAAGAACAAGATCTCGGATACAAGCGGCTGAAATGAGTTTTCTCCGCAGGGTGTCTGGACTCTCCCTTAGAGATAGGGTGAGAAGCTCAGTCATCCGGGAGGGACTCGGAGTAGAGCCGCTGCTTCTCCACATCGAGAGGAGCCAGTTGAGGTGGCTCGGGCATCTGGTTAGGATGCCTCCTGGACGCCTCCCTGGTGAGGTGTTCCGGGCATGTCCCACCGGGAGGAGACCCAGAGGAAGACCCAGGACACGCTGGAGGGACTATGTTTCTCGGCTGGCCTGGGAACGCCTTGGGATTCCCCCAGAGGAGCTGCTCCAAGTGGCTGGGGAGAGGGAAGTCTGGGCCTCCCTACTTAGGCTGCTACCCCCGCGACCCGACCCCGGATAAGCGGACGAGGATGGATGGATGGATGGATGGAGAAGCACCTGGTTGAGGTTGTTAGCTGCATAAAGACACCTGTCCACCCCACACAATCAGTAAGACTCCAACTACTAACATGTCTAAGACCAAAGAGCTGTCCAAAGACACCAGAGACAAAACTGTAGACCTCCACAAGGCTGGAAAGGTCTACGGGGCAGTTGCCAAGCATCTTGGTGAAAAAAGATAAACTGTTTGAGCAACAATTAGAAAATGGAAGAAGCTAAACATGACTGTCAGTCTCCCTCGGACTGGGGCTCCATACAAGATCTCACCTCGTGGTGCATCAATGATCCTAAGAAAGGTGAGGAACCAGCCCAGAACTACACAGGAGGAGCTGGTCTATGACCTGAAGAGAGCTGGCACCACTGTTTCCAAGGTTACTGTGGGTAATACACTAAGACGTCATAGTTTCAAATCATGCATGGCACTGAATGTTCCACTGCTTAAATCAGCACACGTCCAGGTCCGTCTTAAGATTGTGCATGACCATCTGGATGATCCAGAGGAGTCATAGGAGAAAGTTCTGTGGTCAGATGAGACCAAAATAGAACTTTTTGGTCTTAATTCCACTCGTTGTGTTTGGAGGACGAAGAATGATGAGTACCATAACAAAAACACCATCCCTACTGTGAAGCATGGGGGTGGAAGCATCATGTTTTGGAGGTGTTTTTCTGCACATGGGACAGGACGACTGCACTGTATTAAGGAGCTGATGACCGGGCCATGTATTGTGAGATTTTGGAGAACAACCTCCTTCTCTCAGTAAGAAAATTGAAGATGTGTCGTGGCTGGGTCTTCCAACATGACAATGACCTGAAGCACACAGGAGAACCAAGGAGTGGCTCCGTAAGAAGCAGATCAAGGTTCTGGAGTGACCTAGCCCCAGTCTCCAGACCTAAACCCTGTAGTGGAGGGAGCTCAAACTCCGTGTTTCTCAGTGACAGCCCAGAAACCTGCTGATCTAGAGAAGATCTGTGGAGGAATGGTCCAAACTCCTGCTGCTGCAGTGTGTGCACACCTGGTGAACAACTACAGGAAACATTTGACCTCTGTAACTGCAAACAAAGGCTATTGTACCAAATATTAATATTGATTTTCACAGGTGTTCAAATACTTATTTGCAGCAGTAACACACAAATAAATTATTTAAAAAATCACACATTGTGATTTCCAGACATTTTTTAGATTATCTCACAGTGGACATGCACCTAAGATGAACATTTCAGACCCCTCCATGATTTCTAGGTGGGAGAACTTGCAAAGTCACAGGGTGTTCAAATACTTATTTTCCTCACTGTAAAATAATGCAGAACTTGTAGCATTAAACTGTCACATTAATTTGTGTTTATGTGACCCTTTATTATAAATGCAACTTTCTTTTCAATCTGTATTTCAAAGCCGTTTGTTTCTGCTGAAGATGTACTGTTCATGTACCCATGAGTGCAGTCAGCTGCTCTCCTGCTGTCACTTCATGGTACTGCTCCTTTTTATTTCAAAGATCATGATTATTCTCTGAAATGTTTTGTTACCTTCCTGCCGTCCCTCCTCCTCACGGTTAAATGCGTCCAGCGGAGTGTGTGCTACTGGAATAACTGTGTGTGACTTGGTGTTTTTATTTTGCGTGTGTGCTTTTAGGCTCGACCAGCAATCATTCAGACTCCGTTGATGTTCCACTGATGCTCTGTTTACTGACCTCTGCTTTGGTTTTTGTCCTCTTCTCCTTTCTCCCCTCCCCGCCTCCTATCTTCCCTCTTATGCTCCTCCCATTAAACTTTTTTTTTTCTTTCCACTTGACCCTTTCTTATTCCTACATATTTTTTAATGAAACATTCCTCTCCTAAACTCCCCCCATGTATCTTTACCTCCAATTTATATACTTTTTAAAAATCTATTTATTTTCTTTTAATTTCTGAATATGATGTAAATGTGTTTTTTGGCTCAACTGTTTTTTAAACCCTGCTCTCCCACACCTCCCCCACTATCTTTGCTTCACCCCTCATCATCATGGAAACCACCATCTCCCCCCTCGTCCAACGCGGGGCGATCTGATCTCTACCTTCGTCTCTCCTCTTCCTCCTCTGCTCCTCCTCTTCCTGTCCTCTGCTCTGCGGTCTCTCTCTCTAAAGATGGTCACGCCTCAAAGTCTCTTTACCCTCTTCGGTATGTTCAACCTCTACTATTCTATCTGTATTCTCTCTGTTAATCCAGTTTTGTTCACTTTCTTCAGTGATGTGGTGGGCACTCTGCTCGTCTATCTGCCTGTTGTTCTAGCTCTTCTCTATTGTACTGTACATCGCAGACTTCAGATTTACTTCTGTCCTTGCATTAAAACAGTGAGTCTGGATACTCCTTTGGTCACTTGGCTCTTAATAGATGAGAACAAAGACAATAAAATCAGTCGTTTTCAAAACTTCAGGCCAACTCATACAAACTTAAACTGGTTCGGAAACAGTAGTAGTTCTTAAGTAGATCACAAATTTACATAAATTGTAGATGGATCATATTACCTGCACTAAAATATGTTTTATTTTGTCCACCCATCACTAAACAGGACTGCTCATATTATTCCTATGAAAGTACATCAGGGAAGAGATTATTTTATTTCCATACGTTGAGCATGTTTCAATGTTAGCATGAGCACTCGACTCATTAATGTATAAATGATCAGTAAACGTATCCAACCTTGGACGTATTAGCCATAATCTCCGGACCAATGGGTGTACAAAACTAACACCAAATAAGTTGTAACACTATATAGAATACAAATCAGAACACAATGCAATAATTTGCTAATCTCTTAAATCCAAAGTTAATTTGCAGTGGAACATGGTAAACTCTTAACCAAGTGAAATTGTCCTTTTTTAGGAAAAATTGTGTATTTTGATTTGTTTTATTTTTATGAAAGCAACACATATAAAGTAAAAGGTGGGGGGTCATGTTGTGAAGGTTTCCCTCTTCTAACAGTCTTATGAACATCTGGACGGAGGAGAGCAGCTGCTGGAGTGTTTTGAGGGGAATGTTGACCCAGTTCTTTAATTATTTCATGATGTAACACATGTTTTGAGTTGGTCAGGGCAGGGGTGTGAGCTTCAGGCAGGCCAGTTCAGCACCTGGACTCTTCTATTATGAAGCCATGCTCTTGGAAAGGATGGAGTTTACCCGGTAATGTTTAACATCGTCTTGCTGAAATATGCAAGTTCTTCCCTGAAAAAGACTGGATCGGAGCAAATGTTCTTAAACCTGAATATACATTTCCAGATGTGTAAACTAGGGATGCACAATATTATTGGCATGGTATTGACTGATAATAGTGATAAAGTTAAATATCGGACCTTCCATCAAAATAACTCTCTGATATAAAAGGTGCTGTTTTTTGTATGACAACCCAGTGACGAGGATGCCTGCAGCTCCAGCACAATGTTTTGTCATGTGCGCCTATCTGTCATGAATAACTTTGACATTAAACATAATCCAAGTTGAAGTGTTGCATCATTGTCACCCCCCTTATTGGCATCTGCATTTGGTAGCAGGCCAAACCGACAAAGACCATGCAGAATAATGTAGTGTTTTAATTCCACAGCAGAGAAAGATATGTAGTCTATATACTGTAAGTAGGTCTAGGAAAAAAGTATCGGTTATCGGCCAAATAAGTTTTAACATATTGGATATCGGCCAAAAAATCCAATATTGTGCATCCCTGGTGTAAACTACTCATAACATTAGTGAGGCAGACTTTGAAACTATGCAGGCCCGATGGTCCCAGTACAGAGAATGTGTCTATATTTTAAAAGGATTTTGCCCCAGAGACGATGGCTGTTTCCGGAAGGTGTTCACATATGACGTCTTTTTTGTGTGATAGAGCTTTAACCAGCATTTGTGGCTGGTGCAGTGATTTGTGTTTACAGCCAAGTTTTCCTGAGTCCATGCAGTGATGTCCAGAACAGAATCAGACATGTTTTATAATGCAGCGCTGCTTGAGGTCCTGAAGATCACTGGTATATCCATGATTGACTTTCAGCCTTGTCCTCTGAGCTCACTCTATGACCATTTCTCCGACTGGACTGTTAAGTTCTTGTTTATTTGATAAATGATCCACCGGTTGTTTACTTCAGTCACTCTTACAGCTTTTTGTTTCCCCTGTCCCTACGTTTTGAATATATGTTGCTGCCATCAAAAATAAATTTAACATTCTTTCTATATAATAGTAAAATTTAAAATTTAAGCATTTGACATGATTACTGTACTTTGCTCCGTTATGAATAGAATATGGGTTTATGAGATTTGCATTGTATTCTGTTGTGATTAACATTTTAAACAACGAGTAACAACACTGATCACAGCTGTGGAAACGTCTGCAGACAAAGAGCATGAACATGAGGAGCCACAGTAGAGCGTTGGCAGTCCGTGTAATTTATAGCACATGAGATGTGTGAGGTCCGTGCACTGACCGGCCTGAGCCGTTTGTGTGGCACAAAGATGACCTTCTTCAGTGTTATAAAAAGGATTGAGTTGAAGTGTGCAAATAAAAACATGAATAAAAGCTGAATACAGTATATGCTATGTGGATTCTGTAAATGTATATACTAGCTTAATCTGAGTTTAAATAATCAACAAGAGGCCTAACTGCTCCTGCAGCTGCTTCACTCTAAAAAAAACAAACGACAAAAAACATTAAGGTTTAAATTGTTAAATCCCCTGAAACATCCATTTGTATTGGAGCCACAATGAGACGACACAAAACAAGGACATTGTAATAAAACCAGTTTATTTCCAAAACTACAATCCAGAAACGGTTTTGTTTAGCTGTTTTCACTGCAGCAGTGTTTTTAAACGTGACCAGGTTCTTCAGTGTTTGTGTTCTCATCATATTAATGGTGACGTTGACCACAAGAATCCAGTGTTCTCACTCACACTTATTCTAGCTCCTTCTTCTGTCCTGCCCTCTTCTCTAGTTTTGTATCGAGTTGTTCTAGTTATAGCACATCTTTGTTTCTTTTTCTAAAACTTTGCAGTTTGGATTTCCTGCCTCCCAGTCATCTAAACTGGAATTTTAGTAAATATATTCTCTAAGTCCAAAACAATCCTTACAAATAACATAAAGAAACCGAGTTGTTTTATTTCTTTCATTTTTCTGCTTTACATGTGTCTATATGCAGCATGTTGTCAGATTAGTGTGTCTGGTTCAGTAGAAGTGTTTTATTCCCTGCACTGTTACATTTTATTCACCTAATCAAACTGAGTCCTGCACTTTTGTCAGACGTTAACCTGCCAGTCACGTTGTGTCAGAGCTAAAGCTCAGCTGCAGTTGCACAATAAATGACTCTGTTATACAAAAAGCCTTTGAGATGATAGAAGTCAAATGGGAAGAGTCCATCTTTTCTTTCATTGGTCTTTCTAGCACTAACTTTTATTCCTTTCATCCTTCACACCTCTTCTTTTTATCTTCGTCGGCTCCATCTCTCCTGCTCTACCTCTTCTACTCCTCCACCCTGCTCTCTCTGTCTGTCTGTCTCTCTCTTTCTGTCTGTCTCTTTCTCCCTGCAGGAGTCTACGGTGATGTCCAGAGGGTGAAGATCCTCTACAACAAAAAAGACAGTGCTTTGATCCAACTGTCTGACGGCAACCAGGCTCAGCTCGGTGAGTCCAATTGTCACTTTAATTATCAACATTATCAACAATTATCAACATAATTATTCAGGTCCTGTTTAGAGTGTATGTTTGATCTATTTCTTGGCTAAACATCCTCATATATAGGTGCATGCATATATATATATATATATATATATATATATATATATATATATATATATATATATATATATATATATATACAGGTGACCCCCGATTTACGAACGAGTTAGGGAGATAAGAACGGTTCGCAGCTCGATTCTGCCGTAGCTAGGGGGTGAAAATTATTTTATTTTTTTAATTATCATGCTAACGGAGCGCGCACACACATTTAAGCATGTACAGTAGTGTACTGTAATGTTAAACATTGCTATTCACATTTACAGAATAAATAAAAATATATTTTCTTACTTTGAGATGGTCAAAGCCGACATCTTAGGTTGCCATGCGTTGATTGTTTTCGGGCCGAGCAGCGCGGGGGCCGGCGAGCCACCGCAGCTGCTCCAGACCTGTGTTAGCTAGCCATGAGCTGGTGTTGGAGCGGCGGCGCGATCAATCTGCAGCTGCTGCTCCAGCCGCTGCTCCAGCCTGAGACGTCCACAGAGCTCACAGAGCGATTCCAGCTAGTAATTAATCCATATGATGCGATCCTGGTCACCAGTGTTCAAAAGGCCGGCTCCCGTGTTAGCTTCTGGAGCTAGCCAGGCCGGAGGTGTAGCCAGGCCGGCCGGAGGTGTTCGCGCGGCGGCCTGGCACGATCGGCGATAAATCCGCTGCTGCCTGAGACATCCACAAAGTTCACAGAGACGTTTCCAGCTCGTAATTAATCCATATGAAGCCATCCTGGTCACCAGTCTTCGGCCGGCTCCCGGCAGCTAACCTAAAATGGCGTCCGGTGTTCTACATTAATTTGTGACCGGAGACCCCAGTGACTGAACCTAAAATGGCGTCCGGTGTTCTACATTAATTTGTGACCGTGTAAACTGAAGACCTACTTCCTGCTGCCCAAGATTGCTCAAAAATGATCAGAAATGATCTTTTTTATCATAATTATTATTTATAAAGCCTTTAAAACAACCACAGCTGCAACAAAGTGATGTACACATGAAATTAAGAACATTTAAACACAAAAAAAAATATTTTTTTTTTTTTTAATACAGTAATTTCATATTTTTATTAAATATGATACGTTCGTAGGTCCCGTTGTTCGTAGGTCGATGGAGTCGTAAGTAGGGGGTTTGCTGTATATACATATATATATACATATATACATATACATATATACATATACATACATATACATATACATATATACATATACTGTACATACATTCATTCATTCAACCTTTATTTATACAGGCTAGCCTCGTTGAGTCACGGGGACTCATTTACAAGAGGGACCTGTCTCACTCACACCAAACAACCATCCACTCTCACACTCACACCTAGGGTCAATTTAGAGTCACCAATCAGCCTAACAAGCATGTTTTTTGGTCTGTGGGAGGAAACCGGAGTACCCGGAGGAAACCCACGCATGCACGGGGAGAACATGCAAACTCCACCCAGAAAGGCCCCAGACCGGGATTTGAACCGGCAACCTTCTCGCTGAGAGGCAGCAGCTCTACCAGTTGTGCCACCGTGCTGCCCTACATACATATACATACATACATATACATACATACATATACATACATACATACATATACATACATACATATACATACATACATATACATACATACATACATACATACATACATACATACATACATACATACATACATACATACATACATACATACATACATACATACATACATACATACATACATACATACATACATACATACATACATACATACATACATACAGTATACAGGTGCTGGTCATAAAATTAGAATATCATGAAAAAGTTTAATTCAGTCATTCCATTCAAAAAGTGAAACTTGTATATTATATTCATTCATTCACTACACACAGACTGATATATTTCAAATGTTTATTTATTTTAATATTGATGATTATAACTGACAACTAATGAAAACCCCAAATTCAGTATCTCAGAAAATTAGAATATTGAGAAAAGGTTCAATATTGAAGACAATAGGGGTGTAACGGTACGCTAAAATCACATTTCTGTTTTGTTCAGTTTCAAGGAGGGCTCGGTTCGGGTTATTTTCAGTACAAAAAAAAAAAAGACAAAATAAAGACTTACAAAATGTTTATTTTGAAAATATGCCAAAAATACATTTGTATAAAAATAAATAAAAGTGACCCATTTGGATGATATTTTAAATAAACGGCGTTCTTTACAATAAATAAACTATACTAACAATAATAAAAAATCTTAATAAATACAATAACAGTCAGAACCAGAACAATAAGCAGTAACGGACTGTTTAGTTACTTAGTCAAAGTTGACTTTGACTTTGACTTTACAATCGAAATAATCAAGTTTAAAGTTTTTGTCCAAAAATACCAACTTGTCCACATTTTCTGCCAAAAGCACAGATCTAATTGCAGTGAATATCTCCAGTGGTGGAGAAAATCATCTCAATAACAACAGTAGCAGCAGTGTGGCTGTATTTGTCCTCATTACTCACAACAACCTCTTCTTGGACATGCTCTCCCAGGTGGGACAGGTCCCTGGAAAAGTTCAGAGTTCAGTCATCACACACTTCTTAGCTGCAGTTGATCTGGTGGATTTCCCTGTAGAGTAAGAAGTCAAGTGCTATCTCTGCCCCAGTTTGGAAATAAAACACAAAGAGGTAAAACATTTTTTTTTTACAAGATTATGATTTTAAATAAAGATTAATTGGATAATAATAATAATAATAATAATAATAATAATAAAAGAACAATACCTCTTCTTGAACAGTTAAGGTGGTTGAACCTCTCGGTCGTCATCATCCTCATCAGGGCTTTAATTAGCTCCAGGGCTTGTTGACAATATCATTTTTAACTTTTTCATAAAGTGCTGAACTTGTTGACTGAAGTGTTGACGTGATGGATGTCGTAGTGAGGCTCAAGAACTTTAAAGCTGGCGCATCAACAACATTCAGACGTAGATCCAGAGCTTTAAAAACTCCTACGGTTTGTGTTATTGCTCTGGACCGACCTGAGTTACCTGATAAAGGATGTTTAAATGCAGCGGTCTTTCTGCAACAAGCTGCTTTTCTTCGTTCATGTTCGGATGACGTCGTTTCAAGCGCGTTAACATTAGACTTGTTGCTGCTGCAGAGTCTTCATGAAACAACGTCCACACACAGCTTTGGATGTGCGCTCGTCGCTTAACAAGAAAGCCATAACGTTCCCAAACAGGCGACGGCAACGAGATGCATGCTAGGCTGCTAATGCTGCGCGTGCTGCAAGATAATAGCGCCGTGCTGAAACGCGCACAGGAAATTTAGTTCCGCGACGCACATATTCTCCCGTTAATAACATTTAATGAGTGAAAAAATAACCGAAACTGTACGCAGGTGGACCGAACCGAACGTGCCGTACCGAAACGGTTCGGTACACCCACGTGTACAGTTACATGCCTAGAAGACACCTGATGCCACATTCTAATCAGCTAATTAACGCAAAAAACTTGCAAAGGCCTTTAAATGGTCTCTCAGCAGTGCTGGGCAGTGCTAATTCAAAAATTAGTTCCGCTATTTCTAAAGCACTAATTTATTTATTTAGGTCCGCAATTTCAAAAGCTCTAATGTCTTATGAAAATTAGGGGAAGCTAAATTCTAAACCGCTAATTCTAAAATAAAACACCATCAGACAAGAAGCAAGTTTTAAGTTGTTTGTATTGTATAGACTTAGGAAGGTATTTATAATAATATTGTTTGTAATAATAATCATTTTCTTTGAGTATAACCAATAGACAGGAAGGTATTTATAATAATATTGTTTGTAATAATAATCATTTTCTTTGAGTATAACCAATAGACAAAATACACACAACAAAACAGACCCTGATTACACCCAAGAGTTCTTTTTTTTTCTATTTTAAATCAGTTCTTGAATCCCGGATGATTAAAGGTCCATCAATCAATAATCTGGTAGTTTGTAGTTCATGATCCAGGGTAATATGTCCAGAAAAAAACAAATAGTTTGGTGCAATTTAAGTCCTACCGCACAGCTGCGGGGATCCGGTAGCTTGCCATCCTGGGTGGGAACAGGGGGTGAAAAAAACCCTGACCTAAACAAGGTCATAAACAAAACAAAAATTAGCATTACTTTATACACAGGACTAAACTGTTATCAAAATTTCTATAGGCAGTCAACAGATTTAATGAAAAGTAACTAAAATGATCCTAAAAGGATGAAATTACAAAAATCAAAGGATTTATTTAATACTTTACGTATATATATTCTATTCGGCCACGAAATTAACAAAAAGAGAATGATCTTTTAATCATTAAGACCACTTTTAAATCTCAAATACATGGGTGTGTCGCCACCGCATTTCTATTTCATAAAAGGAACCCAAATACATAAAACGAACGACTCACCGTCGAGTGTTTGACACAAAACACACAATACAATCCTCCGGCCGCGTTAATTTAGCTTGATACAGCGGGGTTCTCCCATGATTTATGAAGAGACCGAGCACAACCAGCTAGCCACAGAGCGTTAGCACCCGAGTTCACCTCTGACCCGGAAGATGTCAAGATGGAATAGTCCATTTTTAGCAGGGGGATACAGAAATCGACCGGTTTTTATATTGCGTTTTTAATGTTTTCATCGTAACTATAATTATTTTTATGTTAAATGTACATTAAGAAGCAGGAGCAATGTTAGTGATGTAGGTGACTGGCCGGGGCGGGGCGGGGCCCATGCTGATTGGGATCCCCAGGCAACGGCATCATTTGCCTACATGGTAGATCCGCGTCTGTTCTCTCTGCTCCCTCCCCCCTCCTCTCTGCTCCATCACCAAGGGGGGAAAAAGGTAAACAAGCAGGTACGGAGCCAGCGTAAGAGCCTGTAAATAAGTTTTTTCGTTTTTACTGATAGATAATTAGTTATTAGCGGTACTGCATTTTAAATAAAAATAGCACAAATCCGCTTATGAATTATAAAAGTTAGTCAAACCACAAAAACGCTGACAAATAGTTTAGGTCCGCTGTAAGCGGATTAGCGCTCTCTAGCGGTCTGTGCCCACCTTTGTCTTTCAGTCTAGTTCTGTAGGCTACACAATCACAAGGAAGACTGCTGACTTGACAGTTGTCAAAAAGACGACCATTGACACCTTGCACAAGGAGGTCAACACACAAAAGGTCATTGCTAAAGAGGCTGGCTGTTCACAGAGCTCTGTGTCCAAGTACATTAAAGCTGCAATATGTAGTTTTTGGAACACGCTGGAACTTAGAAAATTTTAGAACAGAGACACGTTTCTGGTCCCTCCCCCTTGCTCTCGCTGAACTTCAGCTCAGCCTCCATAGCTCCGCCTCCACTGCATGTCCTGTCGCAGCCGCTGCGATATTCTGTGTTTATATGTTAATAAAACGTTCTAAAAAATAAAATAAAAACATGGAGCGCTGGTCCAGCACACCAGAACACCAGGAAATCTGCAGAGCCTCGCGCAGCCACGTTGAACCCGAGTTTAATTCGCTCGTGACAAATTCATTCATTTCCTCATCATTTCAGTCATGGAGTCAGCGGAGGAGGAAGCGATCACTTGACTTTTGGCAAAAAAACAAAAGAAAAGTCCAGATCAGGGATGAAGAAGGGGAATTTAATACATTTGTGTCACATACAAAACAGTCCTGCATCGCTTTGCAATCCTTTGAACGAGAACGTACACGGTCGCTGGGGCTGGGACAGGCGGGGGCGTGGGTTAGGGGCGTGAGAAGTGAGAGGTTCTGTTTTTATTGGCTGGTTAACAGTGGGTCACTGTGGGGTTTTAGAAATGCTTTTAGAGAAGCAAGGGGACTAAAGTTTTTTCAGATTACTTGTCTAACATCAGTCTGTCAGGAGATAGTGACAGAGTGAATAAATATGTTAAAAATATATTTTTAGAAAAGTTACATATAGCAGCTTTAATAGAGAGGTGAAGGGAAGGAAAAGATGTGGTAGAAAAACGTGTACAAGCAATAGGGATAACCGCACCCTGGAGAGGATGGTGAAACAAAGCCCTTTCTAAAATATGGGGGAGCTTCACAAAGAGTGGACTTCAGCTGGAGTCAGTGCTTCAAGAACCACCACGCTCAGACTTATGCAAGACAAGGGGTTCAGCTGTCGCATTCCTTGTGTCAAGCATCTCGCTTGGTACTGCTGCTAAGTGGTCCAAAGTTATGTTCTCTGATGAAAGTAAATTTTGCATTTCCTTTAGAAATCAAGGTCCCAGAATCTGGAGGAAGAGAGCAGAGACACAGAATCCACGTTGCTTGAGGTCCAGTGTCAAGTTTCCACAGTCTGTGATGGTTTTGGGGGGAGGGGGGTACTGAATTTGGGGTTTTCATTAGTTGTCAGTTATAATCATCAACATTAAAAGAAATAAACATTTGACAAATATCAGTCTGGAATGACTGAAGCAAATCAACTTTTTCATGATATTTTATGACCAGCACCTGTATATACATACACACACTTTTTTGGGGGGGCTCAGCATAGACTTGCTTATCTTTTTTTTTTGGGTGACTTTACATCTTTAAAGCAAATGGCATTCTTCTTTCGGCTGNACAGCAAACTAACTCGCACGAAGGCTTGGCATATATTTTTACGTTGGATGCCCTTCCAGACGCAACCACAGACCACTGAGCTACCACAGCCTCTCTGTGTGGAGCAGAGAGCTGCTATCTAGGGCACCCAGGGGAGCAGATGGTGGGAATTAAGGGCCTTGCTCAATGGCCCACAGTAGGGCAATGATGGTGAAGGCAGGTGTGGGTGCTTCACCTTTCCCACTCACATTTTGATGTACAGTATTCTGTCTGGGGGGTTGATCTAGTGACCTTCCGATCACAGGCTTGCCTTCTCTAACCTCTGCGCCACCACACTCTTGCAAAGAGCACTAAACATATATATTTAGTTCCTGTTCATCAGAACAAAAAAGTTCACGTTTTTCCTCGCCCCTGCTGATCAGCTGCAGCCCAACTGTTTACATGAAACTTTTTGATAGAGGCTTTTTTACTAACACTTGTATGTTTTACCTCTGTGTTAGATTTATTGTTCTGGATAAAGTTTTACAGGGTAATAGGCTATACTAAACATTAGCTTGCTATGAGAGGCACGTAGATAATGACAAGCGAGTCGAAGGATTGAAGAGAATTTGTTTTTTAAAATTTTACAGCTCAGTTAAAATAATCTTACCATGCTCTGTTCAGTAAAATACACTGCACGTATTGCTTCCTGCTTTGGCTGCGCTGAAAGTGAAAGTTAAAGTGAACTGCCATGACTTCATACGTCCTCTGCTGGATACATTGTACAATTACAGCTTTTTCCCGGCATTTTGGGGTGAAAATTAGAAGTGTTTGTACACTGCCTGGCCAAAAAAAAAGTCACCACCTGGATTTAACTAAGCAAATGGGTACAAGCCTCCTATTGGATAATTACTGCATGGGCAATTATCTTCCAGCTGGCAACAAGTTATTTAACCCCAACTGGTGCAATGAATTGCTTCTCATTTCACCATGTTCAAAGACACATTGCGTGGTCTTGGAAAAAATGTAAATCTGTTTGAGAAGGGTCAAATCATTGGCATCAAGCAGAGAAAACATCTAAGGAGATTGCAGAAACTACTAAAACTGGGTTAAGAACTGTCCAACGCATTATTAAAAACTGGAAGGACAGTGGGGACCCATCGTCTTCAAGGACGAAATGTGTCCGGAAAAAAATCCTGAATGATCATGATGGTAAATGGTAAATGGAGCTTATTTATATAGCGCTTTCCAGCTCCCTGTGAGGAGCCCCAAAGCACTTTACAATACCAGCCATCCACCCATTCATTCAGACATTCATGCACCGGTAGTGGTAGCCTGCCTTGCAAGGCGCCATCCAGACCTACCGGGAGCAACGTTTGGTGAAATCAAATTGAAGACAAACAACAGTAGTACTCAGGGCTATGTTTAATAGTTACAGTAAGAGCATTTCCACATCCACAATTGTAGCAGTTTGAAAAAAAGAGGGGCAATCACACTGGGATCAGGTCTGCATTGGTTTATTCCTGTTTAGAACAAAAACATTCTCAGCGCAGCAGTTCTTGGGTTCTGGCTCCCACACACACACCTCTCTTTAGCGCAGCTCAGCGTGAACATACAGGAATATGTTAAAACCGACCAAAGTTCTTTGAGGATCACAAATAAAGTAAAATCTACATTCATACAAAACAAATAAAATAAGCCCAAACAGAATGATTCTCCCAATAATTACAATTTTCCATCATAATATGGAAATATAGTAAACACATTCATTCACCGTCCAAATAACATTTTGAAACAACTCACATACCTGTTAAGAACAAAAACATTCTCAGCGCAGCAGTTCTTGGGTTCATGCTCCCACACACACACACACACACCTTAACTAACCAAAAGAACAAAGAAATAACCACGTTAGCACGGAAAGCTTGATAAATGTCACTACCATGGGGATTAAATACCCAGTACAATGCTGTGTTAAACATAAAAAAGTTAAAGAACAACATATAACACTTGTGAGTTTATCGAACAGACTTTTTTGGGAAAATTTTTGAATATTTTAACACAAAAACAGGAGACAGCTCCGTACGCTTACCTCTCCTTAGCGCAGCTCGGCGCAAACTGAGGAGAGCAGCGAGAACAGACAGGATACGACGTAGAAACAGGAAGCAATAAAATAAGAGCTACTCCACCAAAATTTAATTAAATTCAAGGAACCAAAAAAAACAAATATACATACAAACCGGATTCCAAAAAAGTTGGTACACTAAACAAATTGGGAATAAAAACTGAATGTAATGATGTGGAGATGGCAAATGTCAATATTTTATTGGTAATAGAACATAGATGACAGGTCAAAAGTTTAATCTGAGTAATTGTAACATTTTAAAGGAAAAATATGTTGATTCAAAATTTCAATGTCCACAGTTCCCAAAAAAGTATTGACAAGTAGCAATAAGTGGCTGGAAAAAGGAAATTGAGCATATAACGAACAGCTGGTAGACCAATTAACACTAATTAGATCAATTGACAACATCACTGGGTGTAAAAAGAGCTTATCAGAGTGTCAGTAGGCGTGTTTCCATCAAGGTTTCTAGGTGCGCATTATGAAGCATCGCATCAGAAAAGCTAAATGGAAACGGCATAATTCGAGTTAACTTCCTCTAAGTCGCTCTAAAGTTTATACGCTCGCTTGAGGTAGTTTTTGGGGAGTCGATTCAGAGCTGAGTCGGCTAAACGACAGATGGAAACAGATTAGCCGACTCAGTTCTGCCGCAGCGAACATTCACGTCACGTGACTGATCAGCTGTTTCCGCTCCGGACAACATGTAACATCGCTAAAACTAGTTGGCATGACAGAATAAATACAACTTGCCCGATAGCAACACATACCTGAAATATTCTCTCCATTTTGCCGAGATGTCTGTTTTCAAACGCTACTTCCTGTTTACTGTGGAAGTGCGTAACGCTGACGTCTGACGTATGGCGCTGACGTGTGACGTAATGACGCTGACGTCTGACGTAGAGACGCTTTGCGTGGCATTGCAGATGCGCTTCAAGCCAGTTTAATGGAAACACTTCTGATCCTCATAATTTTAATTTACATTTTAGCGAAATTTTCTAAAATTCGCTCAAAAATCGAATTTAAATTGGATGGAAACATAGCTAGTGTCTCTCAGAAGCTAAGATGGTAAGAGGATAACCAATTCCACCATTGTTGTGCAGAAAGATAGTGCAGCAATACCAGAATGGTGTTACCCCACGTAAAATAGCAAAGACTTTTAAGTTATCATCATCAACCGTGCATAACATCATCAAAAGATTCAGAGAATCTGGAACAATCGCTGTGCGTAAGGGTCAAGGCCGTAAAACTCTACTGGATGCTCGTGATCTCCGGGCCCTTAAACGTCACTGCACCTCAAACAGGAATGCCACTGTCAAGGAAATAACAGAATGGGCTCAGGAATACTTCCAGAAAGCATTGTCAGTGAACACAATCCACCGTGCCATCCGCCATTGCCAGCTGAAACTCTACAGTGCAAAGAGGAAGCCATTTCTAAGCAAGCTCCACAAGCTCAGACGTTTGCACTGGGCCAGGGGTAATTTAAAATGGAGTGTGGCAAAATGGAAGACTGTTCTGTGGTCAGATGAGTCACAATTTGAAGTTCTTTATGGAACACTGGGACGCCATGTCATCCGGACCAGAGAGGACAAGGATAGCCCAAGTTGTTATCAACGCTCCGTTCAGAAGCCTGCATCACTGATGGTATGGGGTTGCATGAGCGCTTGTGGCATGGGCAGCTTGCATGTCTGGAAAGGCACCATTAATGCAGAGAACTATGTTCAGGTTCTAGAACAACATATGCTCCATCTAGACGTCATCTCTTTCAGGGAAGACCCTGCATTTTTCAACAAGATAATGCCAGACCACATTCTGCAGCAATCACAACATCATGGCTACGTAGGAGAAGGATCCGGTACTGAAATGTCCAGCCTGCAGTCCAGATCTTTCACCTATAGAGAACATTTGGCGCATCATAAAGAGGAAGGTGCGACAAAGAAGGCCCAAGACGATTGAACAGTTAGAGGCCTGTATTAGACATGAATGGGAGAGCATTCCTATTTCTAAACTTGAGAAACTGGTCTCCTCTGTCCCCAGACGTCTGTTGAGTGTTGTAAGAAGAAGGGGGGATGCCACACAGTGGTAAAAATGGACTTGTCCCAACTTTTTTGGGATTTGTTGACGCCATGAAATTTTGAAACAACATATTTTTCCCTTAAAATGATACATTCTCTCAGTTTAAACTTTTGATCTGTGATTTGTGTTCTATTCTGAATAAAATATTAGATGTTGGCACCTCCACATCATTGCATTCAGTTTTTATTCACAATTTGTTTAGCTCTCTGGGGTCCCAGAGTCCCAACTTTTTGGGAATCCGGTTTGTAAATAATGAGGGTGGATTTGTGGTGAAATAAAAACACTTTTACACGCTTGCAGGAGTTTTCATTAGAAAAATAATAAGAAAAAAATTAGATCAGCTACACAATGTGAAGGAAACTCAAGGGATTGGGACTGAACTGCTGTGTAGTCTTAAGAAAACTACTAATCAGTGAGGCTAACTGGAAAAAAAGACTTCAATTTGCTAGGTAGCATAAAGATTGGACTGTGGAGCAATGGAAGAATGTCATGTGGTCTTATGAGTCCAGAATGACCCTGTTCCAGAGTGATGGGTGCATCAGGGTAAGAAGAGAGGCAGGTGAAGTGATGCACCCATCATGACTAGTGCCTACTGTACAAGCCTGTGGGGGCAGTGCTATGATCTGGGGTTGCTGCAGTTTGTTAGGTCTAGGTTCAGCAACAGACCATATCTGTGTTATGCTAAAGCCAGCATACAGGCCACTGGTGAAAGTCACAAAACCAGTCCGCAAGCAGATACGAGTGTGGCCAGAGGGGTCTTCAGAGGCATTCCAGGACTGTTTTAACACCACAGATTGGGGTATGTTCAAAGAAGCTACTACCACAAACAAAAACACATGTCCCCAGGAGTACTCAGACACTGTATGTTCATACATCACCAAGTGCATTGATGAGTGCACATCTATTTTCCCCAGCTCCCCGAGCGCTGACTACGGCTGCTCACTGCACCACCTGGTGGTGGTTGGGTTAAATGCAGAGGCCAATTTCGTCTGTCAAGTATGGGAAACATACACAGATGACAAAAATGTGACATTGACATTGACATTGACATTGATGTAACCAACCTCAAAACCATCACTGTTCGGGCTAATCAGAAGCCATGGCTGACAGCTGAGGTTTACAGACTCCTGAAAGCCAGGAATGCTGCCTTCAAAGCGGGAGATCAGGTGGGCCTGAGGGCAGCCAGAAAGAACCTGGCCCGGGGCATCAGAAAGGCCAAGAAGCAGTATTCCAGGAAAATAGCTCACCGTTTCAAGGACAGCAAGGATACACGCAGTCTGTGGCAGGGAATACAGACCATCACAAACTACAAACCACCCCCCCAGACCTGTGACAGCTCAACCTCTACGCTGAATGAACTGAATGAGTTCTTTGCTCGGTTTGAGGCAAGTAACAGCACACCTGCACATAAACTCCCCCCCTCTACTGATGGCCAGGTGCTGGCGCTGTCCTCAGACAGCATAAGGCGATCATTCATCAAGATTAACGCCCGGAAGGCCTCTGGTCCTGACAACATACCTGGTCGTGTGCTGAAGGACTGTGCAGGGGAACTCGCAGCGGTCTTCACGGACATCTTTAACATCTCACTGAGCCAGGCCATCGTCCCCACCTGTTTCAAAGCCACCACCATCATCCCTGTCCCAAAGAAGGCAACGCCCGCATGCCTCAATGACTATCGCCCAGTAGCACTCACCCCCATCCTGATGAAGTGCTTTGAACGGCTAGTCATGAAAAGCATCACATCTGGCCTCCCTGGATCCCTTCCAATTTGCATACCGACCTAATCGCTCAACCGACGATGCCATCTCCTCTGCCCTCCACACAGCTCTCACACATCTGGACACGAAGGACTCTTATGTTAGAATGCTGTTCATTGACTTCAGCTCGGCATTCAACACCATCATCCCCCAACAGCTCATCCTTAAACTGGACAGTCTGGGGCTGAACACCTCAATGTGTAACTGGCTGCTAGACTTCCTGACCGGGAGACCACAGACAGTACGGGTCGGGAGTAACACATCTAGCACCATCACATTGAACACAGGGGCCCCACAAGGATGTGTGCTGAGCCCCCTTCTATTCACCCTGCTAACACACGACTGCACACCATCATACAGCTCCAACCACTTCATCAAGTTTGCGGACGACACAACAGTGGTAGGTCTCATCAGCAACAACGATGAGACGGACTACAGGAACGAGGTGAGCCGCCTGGCCTTGTGGTGCGGACACAACAATCTCACTCTCAACGTGGAGAAGACAAAGGAGATTGTTGTGGACTTCAGGAAGAGGGATGCCCAACATGCCCCTCTGACCATCAACAGCACCGCAGTGGAGAGAGTAGACAGCACCAAGTTCCTGGGAGTGCACGTCTCAAAGGACCTGTCCTGGAGCAGGAACACTGCATCACTGGCCAAGAAGGCTCACCAGCATCTCTACTTTCTCCGCAAGCTGAAAAGGGCTGGAGCTTCAACCCCCATCATGTGCACCTTCTACAGGGGTGCCATAGAAAGTGTCCTGACCAGCTGCATCACAGTGTGGTTTGGTGCATGTACTGCATCATGCCGCAAGAGCCTCCAGCTCCACCTCACTCGTGCTGCAGCCTGGAATGCTCCGCCTCCACTACGTCCCGTCTCAGCCGCTGCAAAGTTCTGTGATTATATGTTAATAAAACGTTCTAAAAAATAAAATAAAAACATGGAGCACTGGTCCAGCAAAACAAAAACACCCTGAAATCTGCAGAGCTTCACGCAGCCACGTTGGACATGATTTAATTTGCTCGTGACAAATTAATCCACTTCCTCATTTCTGTCAGTGGAGGTCTGGAGGAAGAAGCGATCACTTGACTTTTGGCAAAAAAACAAAAGAAAAGTCCAGAGCAGGGATGAAGAAGGGGGATTTAATACATTTGTGTCACATACAAAACAGTTTTGCATCGCTTTGCAATTATTTCAACGAGAACCTGCGCGGCCGCTGCGGGCTGACAGGCGGGGGCGTGGGTTGGGGGGCGTGGGTTAGGGGGTGAGAAGTGAGAAGCTCTGTTTTTATTGGCTGGCTGTTTTTATTGGCTGGTTAACCGCGGGGCGCTCTGGTTTTTATAAATGCTTTTATTACCACCGGGAGACGCCAGAGGACTATAGTTTTTTCAGAGATTACCTGTCTAACATTAGCCTGGCCCTCGCCTTCCTGCACAGCTCCGCTCAATTCTCATTTCCCTTCACTGCTCAGTCTGGGACTTCTCCCATAGACAACGATTTCTCCGGCTGATTTTTGACCGGACCAATCAGAGAACAGAAGGGGCGGAGTTTTTGGCCCCTAACCCACGCCCCCACCTGTCCCAGCGCAGCCAGCGAGCAGCCGCATGTTCTCATTCAAAGCGATGCAAAGCGATGCAGGACTGTTTTATATGTGACACAAATGTATTAATTTCCCCTTCTTAATCCCTTATCTGGAGTTTTCTTTTGTTTTTTTGGCCAAAAGTCAAGTGATCGCTCCCTCCTCCTCCTCCTCCTCCTCTCCCTCCGCTATGAGGAAATGCCTCAGGTTGTCACGAGAGAATTAAACTAGGGTTTTACGTTGCTGCCCGAGTCCCATCAGATTTTCTGGTCTTCTGGTGTGCTGGACCAGCGATCCATTTTATTTTTTTAGAACGTTTTATTAACATATAAACACAGAATATGCAGCGGCAGGCTGCAGCGAGAGAAAATGCAGCAGGAGGCGGAGCAGATGTCAAGTTCAACAGACCACGGGGGAGCAGACATATATGGCTCTGAGGGGGAGGGAGCAGAATGCTTTTCCCTGTTCAAAATTTTTCCAAGATCCAATGGTTTTGTTCCTCAGCAGAGGCCACGCCTCCAGCAAGAATCAGTTATCTATGGAGAAAGTCCAGACCCTAGTACGGAGCGAAGTGAAGGACAAGGGTCTGGTTTTAACCAGGCTAGTCTAACATCAGTCTATCAAGAGATAGTGGCAGAGTGAAGAAATATGTTTAAAAAATAAGTTACATACTTAAGCTTTGACATGTATTACTCATTCAGTAAATTTGTATCAGCCAAGAGCCTTTATCAATAATGACGATTTCTGTAGATAATCTAAAATTATCAGCCTCAGATTTGTTTCTTTATTTTCTGCTCTTTTTACCTGCAGCCATGAGTCACCTGAATGGCCAGAAGGTGTTTGGCAAAGTGATGAGAGTGACTCTGTCCAAACATCAAACTGTGGCTTTGCCAAGAGAAGGGCTGGATGATCAACTGCTAACCAAAGGTGAGCTCTTACCTGAAACCTGTTACTGTCTTTGTTTTGAAGCCTATTTTAGAACTAAATTCCCATCACATTCACAAGCAAAATCTAACATGGAAAGAGGGAAATTAATTCTGGAATTATTTTTTAGCCTGAGCCAGTGTGCATGCCCCTTTTTTTGTAAAGGCAAAAAATACTTCGTTTTGCAGCTTATTTTCAACTAAAAGATGGCAAAACATACTCAAGAGAAAATATAGCTACAAACAGAATACTTTTTTCAATTTATTTCAGTTCAGTTTATTTATATAGCACCAAGTCACAACAGAAGTCATCTCAGGGCACTGAACCGAAACATTCATATATAAAATAATAATTTAACATTATTTATCTGAGGAGCAGACTGCTTTGAGTTTAACTCCATCACAGAACTCTCATCTTGAGCAAGCATGAAGGCGACAGTGGAAAGGAAAAACTCCCTCATGAGCAAGAAACCTTTAACCGAACAGGGTTCAGGACAAACATAATCCTGAACTTTTGTATTATTTTAAACTTTTAAAAGTAGATGTTTTTAGCTGCTTAATGAATGTTTGAGTCTTTAGTTAAACTAAATTTTGAGCAACAGAAGAATAACACATTTTAAAAGCTGCAATCCATCAGTCAGTTTTCTTTACCCTTTTTTCTTTCTTTCGGGTTGTGGAAAGCTGATGCTTATCTCCATGAGTCTGTGAGAGGCGGGGAGACACCTGGCCAGGTCTCCAGTCCATCACAGGGACACATAGAGACAAATAACCATTCACTCGCACACTCACATCTAGGAACAATATAGAGTTACCAATCAGCCTAACATGCATGTTTTTGGTCTGTGGGAGGAAACTGGAGTACTGTACTCCAAACTCCACATGGACAGGCCAGAAGGCGAACCTTGTGACCTCTCCTGCTGAAAGGCGACCGCTTTAACCATTGTTCGACTGTCAATGAAATTTGAGCTTGGGGCTGGGCCATATATCATTCACAATAATGTAAAAAATAAAATAAATAAAAACTCGCCCAAGAAAATAACTTGCATCATGATATGTTAATTTCATGATGTAAATACATCATCCCACCATGCACCGGATTACGCTCACATGGGTCATGCAGCAATATTCAAGTTGTAAAGGTGAAGGCATGAACAGACATATCTAAGCTGCACACTGTTTTAGAGCGGGGGGTGGGAACATAGACATCTGAGCTGCACACTGTTTGTCCCAACAGTTTTTGAGCCGGTCAGTGTGAGGGTTCAGCATGAAGGAAGATGTCACCTTTAGCTTTTCAGTTAGCGCGCTGCTAACTTGGAACTATGCCAGCGTCGACAGGTGGGGTGGGGGTGCGCACAGTTCTGGGGCACCCCGCTTGTTTAATGGTAGAAGAAACACTGACTGCATCGACCACTGATTTATGGTCAAGTCTGAACGCGGAGTCTTACCTGCGTCTGTGACTCACTAACAGAGACTGGGAACTGTGCAGCTCAAACCTCCAGACCAGCTGCTTCCTGAGAATCAGGAAATTGGCTGTTGGTTCTGATCAGCAGTTCTTTCAGGCAGCATTTCATTTGTTTTCAACATTGTCACAACTTGTGGAAGTTATAGCTCATTTAAAGGCAACATATATTTTGTTGTATGTTACATTTATGTGCAACAGATCTTAAGCTTCATTTTATTTAGTTAGTTTGTGAAACTGCACCTGCACTTTTGTTTTTGTGGTGGATTTTCTTCTATATTTTGTGCAGACTTTTTCAATCTAAATGACAGAAGGATCATTTTTATTTATTATTTTTATACTTTGAGGCTGAATACATCACTAAATAAATTAATTGCAGTAAAATTAACCATTTTTTATATATACCGGTAATACGGTACTGCAAAGCAACAAGTTAATTTTGTCAAATGATTAACTGCTTTTTTTTTTCTTTTTCGTTATAAAATTTATCGTAATTGTCAGAATGCTCTGAAATATCACGTTATTATGTTTGAGCTATATCGCCCACCCCTATTTGTGACTCTGTGATTTAAGACTTTGGCAACAAAATGCAATTGGTCACTTCTGTGCATTTATTTTAGTGATTTGTTCAAATCACCAGCGTCGTTTCAGTGACCTCATATTTACAGACTCAACAGCCTGTGCACAGTAATGTCAACGATTCACATAGAAATACTACAGTCAGCCCACACATAGGGTTTATATACAGTATATATATATATACAGTATACTGTATATATATACAGTCTATACATACACACATATATATATATACATATA